>JASAND010019406.1:0-28250 GCA_030248195.1 Trissonchulus latispiculum | reverse complement strand
CTCTGAACTGCCTACTGCTACTGTCTCTTTCCGGAAGAATCCAGATCCACCTGTCTGAAGACAAGAAGACAATTCCCCACAGGTTGTTCAGAGCCTTTCATTGCTCTGAACTGCCTACTCCTACGGCCTCATTCTGGAAGAATCCAGAACCACCGAAGACACCATTGAAGGCGATTCCCTACAGGCTTGTTTGCAGAGTCTACTCTGAACTGCCTGCCTCCTGCGGCCTCATTCTGAAGTGCCAGAAATCGGATGTCCCATCCAGTGGTCGCTCAACTTGGCATAGTGGAGTTCAATCCCGCTACCTGGGATATCTCCAACTATGCCTACGCCTTGGATCAATGGTTTCTGGCGAATGGTATCACAGGAAGCCAAGAAGAAAGCCACTCTCCTCAGTTCTATTGCACTAACTTCTTTGAAGCTGTTGATCAGCCTCACAGCCCCAGACACGCCAGAGCGGAAGGACTACAGTTCTCTTGCTAGCTTGCTCCTCAAGCATTGAGAACCAGCATCATTCCGTCACTCATGGGTAGAAGCTGGATTCGTGCGTTCTTTGAGAGTAACTGTTTGAAGAAGCTCACTGGCCAGACTGATTCCACAGTCCATGCGGTTCTCTCCTCTTCTCCCTCTCCCGCAAGCCGTTCGGATGGAGAAACTACTGTCAATCTTCCGGGACACGGGATCAATTCATCAAGTCAGGACTGGGGAACGCCATCGACCTTGAAGCTCGTTTCACTCACAAACTGGATGTTGTTATAAAGTTCGTAAAGCCAGGGCCGGTTCAATACACCTTGGAAACTAAGGTGAACTCTACTTTGGACCGAATGGTCTCCGATGAAGAGTTGGAGAAAGTACAAAACAGTGGTTCCGGTGGTGAAGTCACTGTTTACATGTTGGGGGACTAAGATGCCAACCTCCGTGGGAAATCCGATGGACACGGACCCCATCAAATGGAGATCCCCACAGGTGTCTCCTGGCATCCGTCTGGTCAACGGCGCAAATGGGCTCTGTTCCCGGGGTCATGGCGTAGCCATGTCGAATTACACTGATGCCATCCAAGTGCTTAAATTATGCTACCGAGTGGTTGTTTGCCTCTTCCTCATTCTCGCCTATTCCGGCTTTTCTGAATGGTGTGCTGCTGGCTTGCGAACTACGAAGACGTGTACTGAACTTTGGATGGTTGATGTGCCTCATATAGCCATCTAGGCTGACGAGCCCGGAAATCACAACACAACAACAAGAACAAGTCACTGTTAATCCTGTCCTTACAAAGTTACTGTTAATTCGTAGCTCCAGGTCACAAAGCATCTTCTTCCCCGACCTGAAGACGATGAATGGGAGAGTCCTACTTCTCCAAAATTGGCATTAGTGAAGCCTTCACTCAGATTCCTTTAGATGAAGAATCCAAGAAGCTCACAACCATCAACACACACCGTGGTCTATATAGTTGGCTACGTCTGCCCATTGGGATTGCCTCCAGTCCAGCTATATTCCAATCTATCATAGATAAGATCCTTCATAGTATTCCAGGCGTAGACCAGTATATCGATGACATGCTAATATATGGGAAGACCATCGAAGAACATTTAGTCCGACTGGAAGTGCTCCGTCGACTGGAACGGCACGGACTTCGTGGGAAGCTGACTACATGTAGCTTTTTGAAGGAATTAATGGAATACTTGGGACATGTGATTGATTAGAATGGCATAAGACCTCACCCTTCCAAATTGGAGAGTATTGCTCAATTGTCAGAACCTAGCAATCTGGGAGAGGTTCAATCATTTCTGGGTGCCGCTAACTACTACGCTAAGTACATCACACGCTTAGCAACACTGGCAGAACCGCTGAACCGACTGCGACGGACTATGAATTTTCGCTGCCTATACGCACTGTTGCACAACGAAAACTGACATTTAATAACAAGAAAGACTTCAACTGTGCATACAGGCTCGCGCCTTTCACAAGGCCCAATACGGGCCAACAAACCATTCATATTCTGTTTGTTTGTAAGCCCCGAATAGCGAAATGCCTTTAATGCGATAAAGGACAAGTTGGCCTGGGTGGCCACTGAAATTAGATTGTGATGCGTCACAAAACGGGCATTGGCACAGTTCTGTCACACATTCTGCCAGATGGATCAGATCGACCAATTGCTGTCGCCTCCGGGTCCTTAAGTCAAGCTGACCGCAACTATTCTCAGATAGAACGAGAAGCGCTAAGCATCGTGTATAGTGTTTCGTTTGTAAACTTCTTTTGTAGCTCTACCTCTAGTCAAAGATTCCAGCTGATGACTGATCATCAGCCATTGATCACAATCTTCAATCCTGCCACAGGGATAGCAGAAACTGCTACAAAGCGCATAAAGCGGTGGGCGTTGTTTAATATGGGTTATCTGCACGACATGAAATCTAGGCAAACATCAGAGCATGACAATGCAGATGTGTTGTCGCGGTTTCCACTGGATAAACCTCCTTCAGAACCGTTCGACATTATTGCAGCTGAATTTCATTTTGCTTCAGATCGAGCACATCTTTACTCGTATTGTGGCTGCCACCAGGAAAGACCCAATTCAGATGCACTACTGATATTTGGTCATTAAACCCAGAAGATGATCTTAAACGTTTTCATCACCGGAAAGATGAACTCGCTACTGAACAGGGTTGCATCTTTCACGGGTCATTATTCCGATATATCTTCAGCCTTTGGTTCTGAAGGTGCTTCACTGCTCTCATCCTGGTGTCGTGAAAATAAAGGCACGGGGTCGTTCCTATGTGTGGTGGCCGAAATGTGATCTCGCAACTGAAAAGGTGCCTTAATAATCCTCATTCTGCAAAAGCAGAGCTTCATCCTTGGTACTACCTTTGCAAACCATGACAACGTATCTACATCGACTTTGCGGGACCAATACTTGGAATCTCCTGGTTGATAGTGGTTGACGCCCATTAAAAGTGGCCAGAGGTGGTTCAAATTAATACCACTACTGCTAGCCGAAACATCGCTGTTCTACGAAAGTTAATTGCCCAATGGGGACTATCGAAGCAGTTGGTTTCCAATAACGGTCCACCGTTTATATCAAGCGAATTCGATGCTTTTACCTCAGCGAATGGGATTCAGCATATTCGAACATCTCCTTATTGTCCTAGTTCTAAGGGCGCTGCAGAACGGTTGATCCAGACATTCAAACGATCCATGAAATCCATGTCCAAGGACGGAGAAGATTTGGCTCACCACCTTGCGAAATTTGATTTCTTATCGGAACACTCCTCAGTCAACAACGCCCGAAACTCCTGCAATGCAAATGGTTGGTAGACGACTTCGCACCAAGATGGACCTTTTATGACCAGCAGTAGCAGCGGCAGAAGGATTGTCATGATCGCCACTCAAAATCTCGTACATACATTCAAAACCGATGATGATATTTTGATTCGACAACAGTCAACACTCCTATGGGTGAGACAAATAGATCCGAGGAAAAATCATCCGTCCGACCGGCCCTGTTTCTTACCATTCTCCGGCCGATCATGGGAATGTCGTTCGCTGCCATACGGATCAAATTTGTGCTTCCGAAGCCATTCCAACCGAAATGCCCGCACAAAAACCTGACGCAACTGATTTTGTTTTAGCCAATTCTGAACATCTTCCGCCCTCTCCTGCACCGATTCCACGTAGGAACCGTACGAGGTATCGTCACCCTCCGAAGAAACTTGATTTTTGTGGTCAGTCGGAAGTTCTAGCTAAGGACGGAGAAATGTAATGTCTTGATAGACGAAAACCTCATTCTGACAATACAGTTCAGTTGTTAACTAATTTTCATATTCCGTGTTATCTCTTAACGGGTGCAAATTAGGCTGAATATTTATAAACCGTTGTGAATATGTGAAATCTCTTGTCGATCAGTAAACAACTATCAGGTTGATCTGCAAAGGAGCCCTTGTAAAAATGAAGCCTCAAATGCGACAGCCAAATAAGATTTGACTGACTCTGGCTGTCCATGTTTTGATTTTGGCTTTCCTATTACTGAATAACTGGTAGCCTGTCTGATTTCTAATTTATAACAAACCTGAAATAATGGCTAAGGGATTTATTTTGCATCGAATAACAGATTTCAATTTCTCTAATGAAAACAGTAAAAAAAACAAATGAGAAGTTAAATTAAAATAGTGAAGCTAACTTAGAAACAAATTATGACAAGTTTATTATGTTTCGTTAAACAGTAAGCTTCTACTTAAGCATACTTTTATGCTGAAGTGTTTCCAGACATATCACAGCTAGTGCACTTGTATAACCTACCAATAACATTACAACTACAGAAATTATAAGTCTGTTAGACAGTGCTTGTTTCGATGGATGGGCCACAAACGGAGACACAATGTAATGATACTGGTCATTCAGATCGTACTTTCTAGTCAGGTGATCCACAATACCGCTCTCCACCGCTATCATGGACACCGTAGTAAATTTTCTGCGCCATGTGCAATTTCGAAGGGTTTTAGAAAAAACAAAATTAGTGTAACGATTTACGGTTTCAGGCATCTCTATGGCATACAACTTTCTATTGTAGACTTTGGCATAGTGAACAGCAGTGGACCGAACCACTAGGTGAACGCTACCTTCTCGTTGCAACAGCTCTCTTCGAACAATCGGCCAGTCACCCAGAATTATGACGGATTTATTTAGTTGTTGAAATGCATGCAGTTTATCCATTGCGTGCATATTCTGGTCAAGAAGCTGATCGAACAGCGAATTTGAGATGGATCCCACCAATAACCGATAGTCACCTTGCATCATCAGTTGGTTCAGTTCCCTAAGATTTCTAAAAGGCACGGGATCTTTGGGCGTTAGTGTTCGAACTAAAGCCGACTTGTAGTACCTGGTAAAGAATAGCACACTGATAGCCCAGACTGTAGTAATTAATCGTGTCAACGAGCTAACTTTAAACATCTGAGCCTTACTGTTAAACTGGAGTCTGTAGATTGCGTCCAGCACGTGTCCTAAGCATGTCGAGCTTAGAAGTTTTCGCAAGTCAAGTCGGCCACTTAAAATCATGGCCACAAACAAGCAATATTCGACGGCAACGAATAGCCACATTTGTATATTGAAAGGTTCTGTGACACTGTAAATTTTTTCTCTAGAATGCAAAGGATTTACAATTGCATAATTCTTTTGAGGCCAAAGAGAGGGTGGATAATCGAAATTCAGATCATTTAATCGGAAATGAGTCTGCCGCATAGTCGGAATAAGCATATCCAATTCTCCATCTATCAGCTGACGCACAAGACCATCCCAGCTTCCGTTATAAAGTCTACCGTAACTTTCTTGATGAGGAAACACGAACTGATACCGTAACGACACAGTTGTAGCGATGAAGTTGAGCAGCTCCACACTTGCCCCTGGTAAATTGGTACAGACCGAAAGTTGGCCTTTTCCGTCATGGCACTGATAAATAAGGGGCGGATTTAACGGAAGACCAACGATTGGTTCTTGGCATCGACTATGCCCAGAAATTTGTCCACTCATATTTTGCAAATAATGCAAAACAAAATACCCAACATAAAAAATGTCGCAGTTCTAATTTAACATTCCTACTTTTCCTCGGATTGTTAACTGATTATATTTCACCTTTAAACAAATATTAGATCCACAGGTTGACGTGTTCTAAAGATGCTCCTAAAGGTTGAATGCCAGTAAATGAAAGATCATGTTTCCGTTTTATATCGGGTAGAATAACGAGATGTACACAAAACTTACTGTTAGCATTAAACAGGGTGTGAACGAAATTCTATATAATTTATGAAAAAATAAATGAGACTGGACATTGAAAACTGGTGATCAAAAGCTAACTGGATGTTTCTAACGGTAATATTTCAAGGCATCCGTTTCATTAGTCTTGCAGGAATGGAAACGTGATATTTATTTGAAGTTTTAAGACACAAGGAAGTCAGTCTCATTCACAATAAATGTATGTATACAGCTGTGATTGAGCCAAGCATACATAATGTTATGTTATGCCGTTGAAACGTCTCGAACTGGGAGTCAGTCATTTCCGCGTACGTCTTAAGCAAATGTTTTAGTTTAACCAAAAATAACCAGGTATAACTTAATTGATTTTTATTCCGCTGGAGCGGAATATATTCCCCGGTGTTATAGCATGTAATGCATGTACGCTGTAGTTATTGTTGTCAGCTTCTCCTATCTTCACCACATGGGCTGGTATGCTTATTTTTTATACCGCCGGAGGCGGTATACTTGTAATGGGTTGACCCATCTGAATTCCTATGTTTTGCATGTAAATTGTTTGGCGCGGAGGATTTTGGTCCTATCTTCAACATATGTCCCTAGTACGCAGGTTTTTTTGCCCAGCAGTTTTTCTATGATTTTGCAATTTTTACAGCACTGTTATAGTCCATTTGCTTCAATTTCTTTGCTCTGTAAATTGTTTTGCAAACGGTCACTGTCTGCCTTTTTTCATATTACCGAAAACCGGGCGTTATTTGCCTGTCACTTGATTGGCAGAGGTTTAACCGATCAATAAATATAGCTAATACTGCCATTAAAATTTTCGTGTGAAAAGATTGATTTTGCGCTTGCACTGTATTTCTTGCATTAGTGTCTACTTTGCTTTAGAATTTACATAGAATAAATTGTTTAAAATAAACAATAATTTAATCATAATTTTCTTTCTAGCGGTTTAGTCAATAAATTAAATAGTCGTTAATGTCAGAGTGGTGCAGTGGTTAGAGTGTCCGCTTAGCACTGGTCCGGACAAAGATCGAATCCTTCTTCCGGCAAAAGTTTACTTTCACAATTGAATACTTTCCAATAAATACTTTCAAATAAAATACTGTCATTCTTTTGTCTCAGAAACCCCAAATGTTGGGGAGTTTAAACTAGTCAAATGCTAGCGTCCCAATACAGTAGAACAATATGTTCTAAGCAAAACAAACAAAACATTGAACACATAAATTTCAAACACTACGGCGGTATTTATTCCCCTTTTAAGGGGTAACTTGTTTAGAGTCTACGGAAATCGATCAAAGCAACTCTGTAGGCCTTCAGCAGAATCCGATCCAGGTTTAATTCTCAAGTTTCATCGAATTTTATCATATAAATCTTTCAAAAGTTAGCAATGCGCTCTGGCGTTATTTATTTCTGAAATACTCCGCAGACATTATCGATTAGAGGAGGTCCATGTATAGATTAAACAGTAACAAACATTGAAATCGATTGAGTCTAATAGCAGCACATTGGCAATCGCCAAACTACTGTTTCTAGTTTGAAATTTAAACTTTGACCTCGGCTACTTTAATGAGTCCTCTTCCCTTAATTTCGCCAAGACACTGAACATTAGTCCACTGAAACTGACTAGATTAGTTGAAGTAGCAGTGTGGTTAAGACATTACTCTACCGCCGCAAAAGCCCGAGATCGATTCACACTTCTGTGTACAAATTTTATTTTTTCTATTGGCACAAGTCATATTCCGCGTTGAATGTGATTAGATAACGTGTATAGAGTAAAGAAAGACTTGTAAGTTTCAAAATTCCTCGGTATTTAGGAATTGTTTCTTTTCAAAAGAACAAATCTGTTTAGTTTTATAAATAGTACACAATTGCAGCTAATGCTTTGCTCGAAAGATGACGGCTTCAAATGTGCATTTTGCTTCTTCACAGACAATAAACCGCAATGATTTCATAACTTTGATTCTTCATGACGACGAAACTAAAATTTTCAGAAAGCTGATTTTTGGTGTTTTTACGAACGAAGGATATCTGTATGGCTCAACGGCGGAATATTCCCCCTTTTAGGGGTGATCTTGTTAGTTCTGCTGAAGTTCGGTAATGTTCTATTAATAAAATGCTAATCTGTTCCGTATGAAATAATACGAAGTGTTTTCATTACAAGTGAAGCAAGAATCTTTCATGTTGAAGATTCATTATTAGTACATGGAAATACTTAATATGGCGAACTCTAAACTTAAACCATGAAAAACTAAACGGAATCAGATGTGGCGACTTCGGAAATTTTAAAATGAATGGGTATTGACAAAACTTGAAAGAGACAGTTCATTTTTGTCTACCATCAATGGTGGTTAACCAATGTTCAACTGTCAGAAAAGAAATGCTGAAGTGTAACAGAAAACAGAACAACTTTTTGCTGATTAATATTTTTATAAAATAATAAGCAAAATGATTTATTTATAATGCAATGGAATATTGTAACTGATCAAGGTGACACACGGTCAACCTTTCCGTTGCTGGCGGTTGTAGCTAGCATAGCTACCCGCTTGGCTTATCATAACGTTATCACCTTGGGCTGGTAAGAGGGTGAGAGAGTTCAGCCCACTGATCAGCAGGAATGTCCAGATTGCGTAATCCTGCAATCATCAAGCCAAGAACCTACACAGAAGTAACAGAAACGTTTAGCGATTCCTAGCTTCATAAGTTTCAGCAAATCAGCTCTGAGTAATATGGAGATGCTCCTATACGTGCAAACATTATTTCACGCTCCGATACAAGACAAAGTTGGACATCATGATGCTGGGCTATCAGGGGACACATCAGATCTCCTGTTTCCTGAAGCGGACACCCTTTTCTATTAAAGCACATCCAAAGGAAATTTTGAATCCTCTGAAATTGTTTTAGCGGATAAACTCGCCGTAGTCTATTTTGGCAAATTCCAACGAATCCATTCGGAAGTAACTCTACAATTACGGGATAAAAGGGGCTATCTTGCTGACTGACCGTAGTATTGTGATTTGGGGAAACTTTGCTCACCTTTTGAAGGCTGTCAAAGTACAAAATTAGGGCCACGCAAAGAGATGCAGTAGTGAGTATGGCTAAGAAAGAAATACTGACTACGCTTATTAGCTTCATTTTACGGCTTTTAGCAACTCTTAGGCTGTTTATATTGATATTATCGGTAAATATTAGCAGAAACCTTGGCGTGTTTAAACGGCTGTAAAGTGGCTGAAGCGTTGTCATAAGCTGGTTATTCAGTACCTATTCTTCAAGACAATTCATGTTAACCTCACAAATAAATGCTTTTATTAACATTCCAATCAATACTACGTAAGTCACGGCAACATCACTACCATTCTAATATACTGTCAAGGATTCCTGTATCCAAAAGGTAGGGTCGTAAATCAATCGTCAAATAAGATACGCTTTCATCGTATGCGCACACGTTGATATACTTTTGTCATGAGATGTTACTACGAATATCCAGATTTCGCTTGTCCTTGTTAATCAAAGAATACTGGACGGGTAAATTACTTCCAGAGTTTAATAATTGAATCATGATTTCCATAGTGATCTTCTCCGAAACGGCAACATTCAAAGGAACTCCTTTTATTTTCAACTCAGTCGTCTTTTCTCCATTGGGCTTTGTAACTGTGTAACCATAATTCTTTGGACCCAGTGACCAGAATTCTTCCACTGTAGCGGAGGGACCATAGCTATCCAAAATATCATCTTTAAGCTCCTAAGTCCATTACCTGTGCTGGGTTCCATTGGTTCCTAGCGTCTTCGGCTTACAAGGAATATACTATCTAAAAAACAAGACACAAGAGTACACATACATGCGAATCTGGAAATTTATTTTATTTAGATTATTAATATTTATAATTATTCCTTCTGACGAACATAACGAAACACCAACTTTGATTTTGGTGATTTAATAGCCCCACATATGTATGTAGTACATGTCTAAGCTGTATACATCAAGAGAATTCATTACTGTTAGGACAGCCGCTGGAGGTTTAATGCATGGATCAGATTCTAAGAAACTATAGCTAAATGATGCAAAAAAGTAGGTCAAGCAAAACATACCCGTGTCGAAGTATAAAATCTTTTGGTTGAGTTGCTCCAAATATGAATAAAGCTTCAATCGGGCATAAGCTGTTGTGAACGCCGCAATCACAACATTACTCGTTGCATCTGGAAGCATTAGATCAGTTTTAGATTTATAGGAAATCTGTGCCATAGAGTTATAGTCAGTGAAAAAAACATCAGTAACTTCCAAGGTGTCATCCAGGAGATAGTCCACCAATTGATAATAATCTGTGACATAATCAGTATTTGTGAAGTTTGTCCTTTTTCCAAAATACCCCCAGAAGCTGAAATATAATATTATATAAAATATAAAATAAAAAAAGACGAAAACATGAACTTTAAATTGTTTTAACAATACTGTTGCTGTACGCCTTTAAACTTCAACCTTAATGTCAGCAGACTAGCTGGTGTTATCAGACATTTCTTTTAAAGTGGTCACAGATCAATTGTGACATGAGATCAATCAATCAAAGCACAATTGTGTTAAATTTGTTATTGATCCTAGTTAACTTCAATGATTATCTGATTTAGAAACAAAATATTTTAGTAGCGGATTTAATAATAGTTTAATAGCGGACTGTAGTTCTTTGTGGCAACCTTATTACCTGTGCAAGCATAGTTTTAGCTACTTCTCGTCTGCCTGGATTTTTTTCAACTCTGTCACCGTCGAGAATAACATCTTCCAGTATTTCAGTAGTTGTCAATGTATTCACGTCTATCTTCGTCTGAGAAGCAGGTGGATGGCTCATCATTTTACTTCCTGCTTCAATTTCAAAAACGTTTTAACGTATTCCTTGAACAATGAGGATGACTTATTTTCCCAGTGCCACACTTCATATATGTCCAAAACTTCATACCCTAGGTCAATAGCCTTCAGTATTTCTGGTGTGCACTAGGTTCCTATAATTGATCTTTGTTCGGGTAGATGCTCGCATTTGTCAGATTGGCAGGTGTCCGCGCAAAGTTTGCATAAAGGAAAAAGCAATTTGTTCCTGCTTTTGTAGCCGAGAACAGGGTGGAAAAGATGTTGCGGTGGTAATGCCTTTACCTTGGCCAAACCGAAGTAACACTTAATATCTTTAAAGTTTTCTGTTATTATGGTTGGATGTCCAACAGGATATATTTGGGTAGCATTTACCCAAGGATACAGAGAGGTTATGTCCAAATATTTTATGGTTTCATTGGGCCCAGTAGTGTGAAATAATTTTACAGCATTACATCTTCCTCCCATAAAGGCTTCACGTGGAATTAGTTTTGTTTCCAAGTCTACGTTATCATAAATATTTCGAAGACAGTTATCTGTTATTAACAAGGCATCAAAGTGACATTCCCAAATGTGTACCACTGTCATTCCTTTAGCTTCCAAAAAACGATTTATGTCAAGCGTTCTTTCATAACCTACGTAATTCTGCAAAGTCGTTGCTGATCTTGTGTTAATACACTGGTGACCGTGGTAGAAATCAGCCAAAAAATTCGTAGGCGGTTGAAGGCTCTTGGAAGCCATCCAAATAAAAATTTCCCACTTTTGTTTCACCACCATTTAGTGCATGACGAATGTGTATTGACTGCTGTCGGGTGCTCAACCACTTTAGCCACGCTATGCTTTTTCTGCTGAAATTCTTCTGAGCCGTATATCCCATCCCGGGGGTAAAATTGCGTGGTTTGAGGGTTTCATGAAATTTCTTCTGTATACACGATTACACAGCTGATGCGTAGTTATAGAGTTTGCGAATGGATCTACTCCATCGGTAGCTATCTCAAATTCCTCTTTGAATTTCATGCAAACCTCGCGCAGTATGGCCCAGCGTCGCTTATACAATATTCTAGTAGCTCTGTTTGAAGATTGAATTGTAGCAAGGGTTCTCTTTGTAACGCTGGGTTTCGACGTCGTACCACTGAGTTAGTTCTTTAAAGGCGGCTTGTTTACGGCCATACGGATCATAGTATTTTAGTTCAGGAAGCTGGCCGACATAATCTTGATTTTCCGGTGTGTTAAAGAGGTACGGAAAGTGTCCTTTTTTCAGCTCAGAAAGCCCAAATGTCTTCGGTAAACTAGCAAGTGCCATTCCAAAGAAATTTAAAGAATCAATGAAACGAATGTTCCTTCCGGGTACAGCAAGCATCAATATCTTTCCCCCTCTTCGGATAAGTTTGGGCTTAACAGCGTTCCGATGCAGATATTGCAGTATAAAGTAGCCGTCGTAGTTTCCCAGGTTGTGTGCAATAAATGTGGCATTGCGGACATTCTGGAAAATCCAAGCGCAAAATTGCTCGGCGCAGTCTTTTCCTTTGAAAGTCACTGTTTTTCCTAAGGAGGACTGGGATACACAAAGATTCGGAATATGCTTTAGGTCCGGAAATGTTATCATGCACTCAAAATCGAAAAACCAGTAATTAGTGGCAATATCAGTTGTTCTTTCTTCAGGTAGGAGTTCGTTTTTGCTCAAAACGTCCTGGTCACTGACCACTTTTGCCCAAGCTTCTGCTCTTGCATCGACATCGTCGTCGCCGCTGAGATTAGATATACAATCTGCATGAACATTCTGTAATTCTTCATCAACATTGTCCGCTTCACCACTGGCTTTACTGTCCCCAGTGTGGGATTCTCTTATACACTGAATGAAGCACATATGATTGGTTCGTTGACGAGTACGGCAGACTGAGCAGTAGAAAAGGTTACAATGATGGGCAGAAGGAGGGGATAGTTTGTTTCGTTTTATCACCCGAGAACAAACCCCGCACCGAACAAACAAAGAACAAAGAGTTTCTTGGTGATTGACGAAGCAAGCTGAGGTGAGCCAGTGACGGTTGCAGTTGGCACAAAAGATGGCATCCTCGTCAGTAACAGCAGCAGTGTTTTTGCAGCTAGAATATTTGCAAAATTTGCAACTGCTTTCGCATTTGTGTGAGGTTTTGGTGTTATTAAATCCACGTTTACATTTATTGCAAAAATGGGATGTATTCATAAACGCGGCCATCTTTGTAATGACATCGTAGTGATTCTGATATGACAACAAATTAAGTTGTTTCTGACGGAAGGGTCCAGAGAAAACCAATTTGCCGAATTCATCAATGGACCAAACATTTATCTGGTAGCCAGAGAGGACTTTCTGACAGGTTTTGACAGCGTTCAAATTCAAAGCTTCACCATGTTTGAAACCACATTTCACATAAAGTTCAGTTACACGTGCCTGTCTTTGAGGGCATATATTTTTATCCATTCTGATCAGGTTTTTTAAAGATCTGTCCTGTCCTTTGGCTCCAAGTTTAACCTGAGCTGTGCCCTGTTCCTTTTCATGCTGATGGTCTACCATTGCCTGCGCAACAATGAGAGCGTGACCAAGACAGTCCTGCGGTTCCGTTATCTGGTAAATGCACTTTTCTTTCGCAGAAATTCAGGTAGTTCTACAATAGAGCGCGTCCTTAAATTTCCAAGTTTATGTCTTCCACTCCCACCAGCAGGTAATGAAATACACGTGAATGTTATTTTCACGGTGTCGTCAAACACAAAAGTTTCGTATGATTGCAGTACGCGCGCAATTTCATTAAGTATAACATCAGCATCCACTTCCAAGGGATTCTTTACGGGGACTACAATTGGAAAGTCGAGGGAAGGGGATTCCAAAACGAAACGGACTTTATCATTTGGATTTGCTGCGCTTAGAATCTCCTTCAAAGCGTCAGATAAGGCATTTTTCAGTTTATTATATATTAGTTCTAAGGATTGGGACTGAGATGTAATCAGTCGAAGATTGTAGTCTGTTTCGAGAGTTTTGAATTTTTCAACTCTTCTTTCTCCAGTCTTTGTTAGAATATAGTCTGGTGGGTTAGCTTCTGATGAGTTTGATTCCACTTCTCTAAAACAAAATGTACTTCGGCATAAGTTAACTGAAAATACATTTATACACTTACGTTTCTAGTATCCGTAGATATGGTTCTAGTATCCGTGAAAAGTTTAGCAACTGAACAATACTCTTCCTTCCTGGTGGGTGGGCCATGGGCAAGAAATCATACTGTGATTTCAAAAGGTATCACTTGACAAATACTCTCGTAAAATTATTTATTTACACAGCTGTTTCTTATGATTGTCTTTCATTTATTCCCCTTTTTAGATTGTGCCATTTAAAATTTAAAAGAGATATAAATAATGTGTTTTTAAAACCTACATGTGACTGGGTCCAGCACCAATTTGCGTAGACTGAAATCTAGGCGTAGTAGCATCATGTCGAAACAGTTTTTTATGATGAAAATGTTCGCTTGCATTTTCGTCAGCATGTCGTTTCCTGCTGTGGCTTTTAAGATTGTCCTTCCTTGAAAAAACTTTCCCGCACACTCCACAGGATAGCTTGTGTTCCTTGGCAAAATGGTCTTTAAGTGAAGCCTTGCTGATGGCCTGTTTCCCACAGATTACACATACCACACTTCTGAAAAGATCAACATGTATTTCAGTTAACTTTTTAAGGTCTCGGAATTTAGTTGTAAAAAGGAGCAGTGATTAGATACGTTAGCTGCAGTCGGATTGAAGTAAGTTTAAAATGATGAGCGAAGTATTTAGTATGTTATTATTTAGTTAATAGTTTATACCTAGTGAATGTTAAACTTTAGTATAAGAAGTCGAAATAAATTAAATTTGAAACTAACCCGGAAGTACTATCAGGATCCGAATACATTGTCATCATCACCAAAAGAAATAGCACCAGTTTTGAAGACCAACATTTCTCAATAATGTAGCGAAATATGGTATTAAGAAAAAATAGCGCTGTTGTCTGAATGTTCGGGAAGATATGCTGCAGGATGCATTGACGCAATGAGTAAAAAAGTTTTCCAGGCGCAGTCAGAAATCCTCCAATCCTGGCTCTGTAAGTTGATATATCGACTCCCATAATTTAATAACAAATAGCGAATAAGGGTATATAAAACGGTTCTAAACAAATAAATAATTTAGTAAACTGAAGAACTATTTAATTTTGATAAACATGTAAGGCCAATAGGTATGTAAATAGTAAGGCCAATACGTTAGCTAACAATCAGCGTAACATTAGGGCTTTAAAACTTAAAAGGAAGTTTGTTCCTGTTATGTATGCCGCGAAAACAAACAGCAGCTAAAGCTAGAGGATATCGATAAAAGAAAACAGCTGTTGATAGTTTATATGCTTTGGGTGTAAAACACCAGCGTCAAAAATTAAATGAGAGCTTCAACAGCTACTTCAGCGGAGCAAATTTAATTAAAAAACGGAGAGACTAGATTAAGTGATGAAAGCACAAAAGACAGAAATTGCGGAAATTAAAACGAAAACAGTATGACCGTCAAATTTTTGATTAGAGCGCTTTAAAAACTATTTTGAATTGAAATATCTAACGCTAGTCTGTTAAGACAGAGAAAGTGTTTGGAAAGAATAAAAGGTAAAGTGAGACAGACGTTTTATAGACACGGGCGCGCGGGCGGGGGGGGATGATGGTTGCAAGATTGCGCAATCGCTGCACGCTTGCGCAATCAGCTACGCTGATTGCGCCTGCGGGCAGCGTGGTATTTGAGTAATTAGTGAGGTTATTTTAGATATATTTAGCCGAAATTCCACGAATTATGACGTCATTTTGAACTAGCTAATAGTTGGCTTTGACGTAGGTAAGCATCACGTGATATAAGCAAACATGTTTTTATAACAAATAACAGCTGTTTAGTGGTGTCTAAAAAGCTAATTTAATTAGCTATTACAGCTGGTGAGACGGTTATTGATTTTTATAAAAAATACCCGTCTAACAAGAAGACGCTAGATGATTAACACATCATGTGTTAAAGATACGGGGGGTGAACGGACCATCTATACTACTTATGTACCGCACAACAAATACGTGTCTGGGAGCTTAGTTTAAGAGTCAGCTGGAAAAACAGCTTATTGAAAAGCGTAGATACTTGTTGAAACCGTATATACGGCAGAATTTATACGCTTGTAATATACGCTATGATTTTAGACGGGTTTCCTTAGTGCAGAAATTAAGCAAATTTAAACAAGTTACCCCTTAAAAGGGGAATAAACACCGCCGTAGTGTTTGAAATTTATGTGTTCAATGTTTTGTTTGTTTTGCTTAGAACATATTGTTGTTCTACTGTATTGTGACGCTAGCATTTGACTAGTTTAAACTCCCCAACATTTGGGGTTTCTGAGACAAAAGAATGACAGTATTTTATTGGAAAGTATTTATTGGAAAGTATTCAATTGTGAAAGTAAAATTTTGCCGGAAGAAGGATTCGATCTTCGTCCGGACCAGTGCTAAGCGGACACTCTAACCACTGCACCACTCTGACACTAACGACTATTTAATTTATTGACTAAACCGCTAGAAAGAAAATTATGATTAAATTATATCTATGTTTATTTTAAACAATTTATTCTATGTAGGTAATTCTAAAGCAAAGTAGACACTAATGCAAGAAATACAGTGCAAGCGCAAAATCAGTCTTTTCACACGAAAATTTTAATGGCAGTATTAGCTATATTTATTGATCTGTTAAACCTCTGCCAATCAAGTGACAGGCAAATAACGCCCGGTTTTCGGTAATATGAAAAAAGGCAGACAGTGATCGTTTGCAAAACAATTTACAGAGCAAAGAAATTGAAGAAAATGGACTATAACAATGCTGTAAAAATTGCAAAATCATAGAAAAACTGCTGGGCAAAAAAACCTGCGTACTAGGGACATGTGTTGAAGATAGGACCAAAATCCTCCGCACCAAACAATTTACATGCAAAACATAGGGATTCAGATGGGTCAACCCGTTACAAGTATACCGCCTCCGGCGGTATAAAAATCTAAAATTTGCTATGTTTACGTGTTATGAACACACAAAATTCTCAATGATCAAGTCAAAGGAGAAATCGGTGTCTAAAGACTGTCAGCCTGTAATTTAACTAGTCTGTCTGAAAAGCTGGAAAATACCTTTGCTTGTTTTATGTCGCCAGTAAAATGTTTCCTTGTAAGCAAAACTCGATCTCGTTCCAATTCTGAAATTTGAGAGAACTACTTCGTTTGATAACGACGCTCTATTCAATTCAAAATTATAAGGAAAAGATAAGTGGAAAAAGGAAGACAAGGAAAGCGGACAAAGAGGAAAAGTTCCATTATAATGTTAGAATTCGAGAAAAAACTTTTTTGCCCTGTCCCACAAAACATCGGCCCGCATCGGCCCGCGCGGGCCACTGCGGGTGCTGATTTTTGGCCCGCACCGCCCCGCCCCGCGGGTACCCTCTGGTACCGGTACTACCCCTCTACTACCCGGTACCGCACCCAACAAGGTGACAGCGAATCGCTGCAAAAAATTCCAAGAGAACTAAAGAATTCTATAATAAATACTAAATTGTCGACGGAAATATTTCCAACAAACTTGAAAGTGAAGATGTGTGTACATATCGTCGGTTAAGACTGTAGCGCACTGTCCCAAATCCACAATGGGCCGGCCGCCCGGTCAGATTCAGCCCAGCAGGCCGATGGCAGGTTTTGCGACACCATCTGCCTTGAAGTTAAAATCTATATATTTCGCTTGTGTTTTGAATAGCTGGAGAAAAATGACACTGCTCGGCCGGCCGGTGAGGATCAGTGTATATAGGCCAACCTCCTAGTCGGTACAAGCCGGATGGTGGTCTCGCGAGCTGGCTGCCTGGCCCCACGAAATTGGGCGGTGAATAACTAAAGGTAACCGTAGCAGTTACCTTTCCATTGCAGTCAAGGTTGTTGCACTGCCCCCTTTTTAAGCCGAACAGTTGATCATTTTCTCAGCGTTCGTTCGAAGGGCTACAATGTAGCACCAATCCGTTTAAGCTGATCTCAAATATAGACCAAAGGTAATGGCGCAAATCCAAACTGCTGCTCAATCTTACACTTCTGAGAATGCCAAATGATGTTTCGCATGTTCCCTTAATTTGCATATTCAAGGTTGCCCTTCAATGTAAACACAAATCTGAAATTGCCAAGGGGTGTCCATGAAAAAGGTTTTCATAATTCCCAATTTTGGTTTCTGCAGTTATACATTTTTAAAAAATAAAAAATAAAGGAATGAATTTCAATTAGATGCTTTGAATGCACTGGACAAAAATTATTCGCATTAGAAAAGCTTGCTTCAGAACAGTCTTTATATAGCACACCCCCTTTCGAAAAAAACAGCCGCAGCTAGGTTTGTGTGATAAACATAGTGGGAAATTACAACTGTACTTGAATTTTACACTATTTTAGGGTCCACCCATTACAAAGATTCCGCCTCCGGCGGAATAAAAAGATTCCGCCTCCGGCGGAATAAAAATTTTGATTAGATTAGTATTTTAGCATAACTGATTGCCGCACACACCCTATTTCACACCTATCCGGGTACCCGCGGGTCCGAATCTGGGTCGGGTTCAAAACACTGAAGAAACTGGATTTTGGTACATTTAGGGATGTTAAAACATTATAATTTGTTCATTTCTTTTCGACTGGTAGAACCATGTGTTTAAAGCATTGAGATACAATGTTTAGTAGTTGCCTAGCTGAGGTCTTTCTAATCTAGTAGTTGTCTAGCTGAGGTCTTTCTAATCTACGTTGCTCTGATGGGCTAGAAACAAAATATGTAACTAGAATTGGAAGTAGAAATATGATAACTCGAATTAATAACTTTGTATTATAAAATTTTGCAATGCACGCAAAAGTAAATTTAGTAAACAAGCTCAAGTACATTGTTTTCAAATACAAGCCACCAAAAATTCGTTCACCATCTTTCCTCCAGAGCAATCGTAACTTAACCGAAGGACAACGTCACATTGTCTCTGGACTCATGATAAAAAGCTGCTACCAATATCCAAACGAGATCCCAATTCTGTAGCCCTAGCACTCAAATCATATAAAAATTGTCGTAAATGGTAAAATAAATTTATCTAAAGCTTATTACACGTATGATTCACACGATTACAGTAGTATAGTTGCAGTGAAATTTAAGAATGCAATGAAGGTTTGAAATGCAAACTGGTTATTTTTTAAATACGGGTACCCGTTTACGGGTCTGCACGGGCCCGGGTCTGGCCTAACGAGTCCGGGTTCGGACCTGGACCCGGAGTCAACTCTGGCACAAATCCACCCGTCCAGGTCACAAATAGCCACTAATAAGCCGCACCACCAGACAACTAGCAGCTATTCTGCCCTCTGAATTTCAACGACAATTGCGCTTTTAAAGCCCAAAAATACAAGAAACCTGAACAAGCACCCTAACAGAGTTGACCGAACATCCAACCAACGCTCCAAACCAAGATGCGATGAGCCTACGTTGAGTCCCTAAGCCAATATTAGGCTCTCACAGAGAATCTAGGTTCAGACGAAAGCTAAGCAAACTGACGATTGACGGCTGAATTCCAAGCAATCCGGACAGAGCGGCAAGACGATCAGAGAGCAATGGCGGAGAGAAGGTCCAGAGGTGATCCGAAACGGCGTCACTCACACTGGCAGATCAGAAGAGAACCAAAGGAGGAGGAGAAGTGGCTGATATCCGTTGAGGCACTGACGAGACTGGAAAGCTGATCCACAGAATCTCAGAGACGGTCCAAGCAAAGCAAACAAAGCCGAGCAGGGCTGAACGGATCCAAAGGAAACCCGTGCAAGAACTGAATTAAATGGGTTAAAACCTTGTCGGTTTTAACCCGGATTCGGCGGTATTAACCGGATTTTAAGGGGACCAGAACAAGTGATGAGTTTTGAAACAGAACGGACGAAGTCTGTGGTTTAATTAAACTATAATCTTTGATCCTGGAAAATTTGAAAGTAGGAAAACGACAAGGCCGGGTTATGGACGACTCAGATCACAGCACAAGAAGGGCATTCTGAGAAGTTAGAGCAAAAGAAAGAAGAAAGTTTTAGTTTGTTGAAAAAATTTGAAAGGGGGATTTCCAGCAGAAATCCTCAAGCAATGACGGGCTCCTGGATTTTCTTATCAGGAAATCCAGCTAATATCCGTTGATATTAACACGCAAACATGAAAGTGACGATATAATAGAATCAAGTAGTCTAGAGCGGCGAAAGCCCGATTCGAACGCAACATTTTCGAGAAGGGACTCGAAGTCCAATTAGGTTTTTTTGAATTCGCGCTTAACGTGCATTAAAGAGGTCCTAAAGGGAGAGGGTTTGCTCAACCTAGAGGGGACATTTTAAAAGTAGACTACTGAAGCCAAACCCATTTTTAAGCAAGCCATTCCCCGGGGGGACTACTCTAATCCCAGCCTAAGGTCCAAGGTGGGATATAATTTTGAAGGTAGGCATGATAGATGGGTTGAGGCCGAGCCTCTCCCAACGCAACAGCTCATGGGGTGTCTGCAATTTCTTCCCAGAGGTTTTCCCAGGAGAGAAAGAAAAAACGACCGTTCGTCGGCAACCCAAAATCACGGACTGACTAAGGTTTAAAAATTTGCTTTCAGGTTAACTTTGAGGATCTTTTGCGCTTTTCCCCCAGCCCTAACATTTGATTTTTTGACCAATAACTTTGAAATTTGGTGTGGGTGCACACTGGAGGCTGATGAATTCAAAAATTAAAATTAAAAAAATTTTTTTATTTAAAGTTTTAGTTTGATGAGGGGGACCAAGGGGAACCAAAAACTTTTTGAAAAAATTTTGCTGAAAACTTGTATACAGGGGTATTCTGGGGCGCTGAGCACGAATCTGAAATCCGTTTTTTGATTCAGCTTTTCGTTTGGTATTAGTTAAAGTTGTAAGCTTATACTGAGCTAACGAAAAGCTGAATCGAAAACCGAGTTTCAGATTCGTGCTCAGCGCCTCAGAAAATCCCAGTATGCAAGTTTTCAGCAAACTTTTTTCCAAAATTTTGGTTCTCCTTGGTCCCCCCTTACAAAACTAAAATTTCAAATTTTTTAAATTTTAAAATGTTAAAATTTTTTAATTTTTGACTTCATCAGCCTCCAGTGTGCACCCACACGAAATTTCAAGTTTATTGCTCAAAAAATCAAAAGCAAGGGCTGGGGGGAAGCGCAAAAGATTCAACGTTGACTACTTTGTAATCATCTGATGATGATTCGTCACTTTCATTTTTCTCGTCTCGTCATTGGTTGATTTGAAAGGAAGGACCCCGCCTCCTTTCCAGTGTTTTCATTGTTATCCTTCTGATTTGCACCTAGGCCATCTATCACTTGAGTTACGTAATTTTTAGGGCTTTTGGGTCAGATTTCGACTGGCCCAGAGGGTAGTGGGACACTTCGCCGGTAGTGAGACACTTCGCCACATTTTAATTGCTCTCTTGTAAATGCGAAGGGGAATACCCTTTACACTCAATTAGAAACGAGAAGGAAGCGGAGGGGGCAGGACAAACTATGTATTAAACGTGAGTTTTTATAAACTGCAGCAATAAAGTGTTGACCAATGTAGTTTTCTACTGTTTTTCAAAACTTTTATAGGAATGTTAACTGTAAAAAGTATAGCCATATTTTATCGTATTTTCAATTTGAAATTACAGATTTTGTCTCCAAACTTTTTCAAATCTCTAAATCAAAAAGCATTTTGGTTATATGAAAATAGAGAATTTTTTAATTTAAATTAGTGGAAATGAAATTTTATTTTAATTTATTTAGATATTATTAACGTTTTATAGAAGTTTTACCAAAATAAAAACAGCAAATAATAAACACACTAACAAATACTTCACATTTTGTAACTGTTGCCCCTCTTTCAACATTACAGTTAAAGCCTTTCCTAATATTTAAGTCTAAGGTCAAGTACCCAGTCAGAACAATAGTGTGGCGAAGTGTCTCACAATTTACTTCGCCACACTTTAATTGCTCCTTTTGTAAAAACAACGAGAATCGCAATTGACACTCATTTATTATACATTATGGAAAGGAGGGGGCAAGGCTGTTCTATTTAACGTGAGGTGCACATTTTGCCAAAGTCAATCAAATATAAGTGTCGCATTCTTAAAAACTTCCGCAGAAATTATATAAATCGCACTATGGGTCATTTTCTAGTAACTAAATTAATTATATGATAAATATTATATTATAAATATAAGAAACAGTGCCTAGAAAAAACATAGCTTCCACACAGCTTAGCAATTAGCTACAGTCAGCAAACATGCGAATTCATATAATTATTAGCCGTTGTGTTTCTTCTTAAGGTGCTGGTTCGGTTTCGTTTAGTTTTGGGCTTTAAAAGCGCAGGTGTCGTTGAAATCCATTCAGATTTGCTACAATTACATCATTTAGCCTAGAAAATATTATAGTAAAGTCGCGGCTTGAAAATTTGTGTTTTGGAGAAATTAGCTTTAAGCCGCCATAACTTGCACTGTGGCTACTCTATACGGGCGAACTTATAGTTATTCGAATCCTCTCACTGAGACCTTCAACTTTGCTCTTGAGAGTATTCTTTGATTCGTTAAGGTTTAAGAGATAACAGCGAAGATTGATTTTCGATGTCCAAAACCGGCCATTTTTCGAAAAATCAAATATTGCAAGATTTCGACAGCTTCAGCAGCGCTGGTAAGTCGGTCAAGTATTGTCTATATTTATAGTCCCAAAGCACATGTTATGTCCAACGGAGAGCTGATGTGATGTTTTGAAAATCGCAACCAAATTGTTTTGAGCACGGATTTCTCTCAACTCATGCAAGCAATTAGAAGACTGCTTTACACACGCATTTTTCGGGCAATTGCCGAGGGCTACTTTTCATGGTTGTGCCTTTCGTCTTTCAGTTCGAAAGAAATAAGCGTCCAAACTTTAAAATCTGAAGAAAATCGGACAACATTTACGTTTTTTCAAAATCTTAAGCTTCTTTACTTCTTAAACAATTTCAGAAAAAAATAGCCCTCGGGAAGACGTTTCTTTTGAAGCCTGAACTCGTCGCTTTTCGTTAGCTTTCCCATACTTCGAGAAATCCATGTTCAAAGATTGTTTTCATGTTATTGCAGGTTGTTGTGTTGTTGTTCAAGCCGACGAGTTAAAATGAGACAGCTATACTGTACCTAGTTGTAACAAGCACATTCTAAACTTTAAAATGATATAAAAAATTATAGTTGAACACCAAAAATTGAGCAAATTACGGTCTTTCAAAATTTGCTGCAAATACCCGAACCATCACCTTAAGGGTGACTTGTGCATTAATTGTAGATGTGTTCCCTTTGTCTGAAATATGCGTGTATTTTCTCAGTGAGGGAAGACTAACTTCATGCTTGTGATGTAGAAAGACAGAGAACCTTACACACTTAGGCTCAGGCTGAACTTTTACACATTCATACAACTCAGAGGAGGGGGAACCTGTGGATGAAACTCATACCTCATATGTCTCAAAACTAAAGAAGGTAAAAATTGGTAAACTGAGACTAACTTTGAACGGATTCATATTGGAAGACAATATTAACAAAATACATTTACAACTATAATTAATAACGGGTGAAAATTACACTAACCAAAAGATGGACTGAAAATCTGTGAACTAATAGTGAACTGAAGTCCCTTTTTCGGCTCTTTTAGATATCAATGTAAAAGGAAACGAAATTGTACGATTTCCAAGACTCCTCAGAGTAAGATTACAAATGTTTTGCACACGAACAATAAACAATGAAGTAAGCTACGTACGTAGGCGAAATATAAATGAGCAAAATGAACACCAAACTAACAATTAATTGGCACAAACTTAGCTACTTACAAGTCAGAAGATTATACATTGAAATATTGTTTCTATTTGTTTGCTCAGTGTAGATTTTTTGTTCGAAACGTTCAGAAGGCAATTTATTAACTAGAAATCTGCCGGTTAAAGTCAAAACGACCTTACAATTATGGTGCACGAGTTGAGGTGGACCCAGCCAGCAACGACTAACACTAACTTAGCGTATTACGTTTATCAAAGGGAGTCACTAGATCTTGCCCTCACTGTAACTTTTGAGTGGAAGGTTTATATGGCTAAATTCAAATATTTTCTGATAACTGACAACTTCCCAAACCCAAACTTTTTTAGCCACCCCGATTAAATAAAGGTTGGCCTAAAGTTTTAGTGTTTACACGCAACGTAATTTATACTGACTTTGATTCCCCTGCTCTCACTGTAACATTTTACTGTGAGCACCAAAAGTGCCAGTCCTGACCTTTTTGGGGCAGAGTTCATAACGAATTCAAACTTTTTACAGGACATTGAAAATGCAGATTCATCCTTCATTTTTTATTTTCCTTGCATACGTTTGTAATGTAAAACGAAGGCTCAATGCAGTAATAACCCTATGCCAACACAGTGCTCGTATGGTGTAGTCGGTTTTTTGTAACCGGTGTGGGCCTGTTGGTTAGGTAATAAAAGATTTCAATAAATGCTGATGAGCTACTATTAAGTTGGTACGACTTTGCAGTTGATCAGACGATGGTTGTTGATGCGAAAAATTAGCTGCTTCATTTTGAATAGATAAAATTTAAAATTCAAAATTTTAACAAATTAACAAACAAATATACTAATAGAAGTGCCCCTTTGGGCATTTCAAATTAGAATTTGGGAGATTAATCTTGAACAAACAGTATGCAAATTAGGATGTATGCAAATTAGTTGCACAGTAGTCCGAAGATAGTATCGTAGTTGTCTTTTACTGTAGATTTAAGCGCAGGTGTGAATTGTCACCTTATCTGGCAGTCTGAGGAAGTAGTAAAGGTCAAGGTAAGGACGATTTGGTGTTTATTTGATGTTGTCGTAACACGCCAGGTGTTTATTCCTGTGGGGTTGATGCTTTCTTTGACTGTTTTTTTCTACTGTGTGTTTGTTAAGCATAAAGCAAACATTAATTGTGAAGGCAGCAACGCCTACAAAGCCATGTTGAACTGTTGCAGGCTATGCGAAAAGAGCCAAGACATAATAATGGATATTTTGAAGTTAAGAAATGCAGTGTGGACAGAAAGACATTTTGAAATTGAAAACATGAGCAAGTTTTAGGTCTGGGAACAGGGCAAGCAGATATTGTTGAGATTTTTGAGTGCATGAAACGAGACCGGACATTTAAAATGACCAAGGGGGGTTTTGTGGGGTCTGTAACAGAGAAGAATTATTTAGCTTCGGATCACTGATTTTTCATCAAACGCCTTGTGTAGAAAGCACAACAGTATTTGCGGCACTGTAACGGACTTAAGCACAACTACAGATTATAAATCTTGTGTCGTTTGCTCATACAATTACAGAGTATAGATCTTGTGTCCTTTAACGAAAGCTATTTATATCTGTGAACGAAACTCCACTATGTTTAGATTTACGATGCTATTGTGCTAGGTGGCCAAAGCTATAGGCACCTGAAAGTTGAAAAAATAATAGAAATTGCTGGAACAAGATACCACTTAGCCGGATACTCAGCTCAGCACGGGATCGCGTTTTCTTGCGTTTAATTGTATCAAAATGAGTTGTTAAACAAGATGATCTTAATCGAAACTTAATAGAAACTTAAAAGAGACGAAAGAGAAATTGTGTGCATATTAATTTATGTTAAGAAATATAAAGTCCGACCGAAAAATGTAGGGAGCTAAATTTTTTTATATTGATTTAACGGTACATTTTTGTTGCAGCAATGTATATGTGACGGATCGAATCTAACTAGCACATAACAAAAAAACAGAAATTAACAAACACGTCTAGCTATTTATTGCTTACGTATTACAATGAATTTAAAACGATAAATAAAGTGGAAAATATGAAAAATGCAAAACCTATCAACTACTTCTAGGTGCGTGGCTTGGCATTATCTAATGTCTAGGGTTTGCTTCGTACTGCAGTTGTAGCTCCTTTCTAGCTTTATTGCTAGTGGCAGTCTTGTTTTCATTAATGTGGATCTGTCGTAAGCTACCGTAGGACCACCACATTGTTTATTGGTGGATTTGGGGAAGTCATATGAATGTAATTATTGGATGGAAAATTGGTTTGGGGGAAGGGTTTGAGGTAATTCTAGGAATTACCATAAGTCTGACATTTTGAGTTATAGTTTCAAGAATTTTCATAGTTTTTATATTTCCTGCAAAAGTCTAAAAATGTCGAAAACAAAATTAGTAAAGCCAAAACATGAAAGGAGCCGACTCGATTTGAAGGATAACGGGGCCGGCTTCGGAAGTAACAGCAGCGAAAGAGCCCAAAACGTTAACCAAAAAAAGGGCTCCCAAAAGACTATTGACGCAAACGGAGGGCGGGGTCTCATGCAATATAAAAGTGTCTGCAAAACTTGTGTCAGTGCCTGTTTTTGGAGAATTGCAGTGGCTTGGTGTGCAACTTGTCTGTGCTTGCGAATAAACGAACGTTTAGATATAGACCTTCGCAGTTGGATAGACTTGTTGAAGATCCACGTAGAGATAGATTTAATTCTAGTTTAGAGGCCGGGGGTTCACACCTAAGCCTAATTAAATTAATTCAAATTCAGTAGTTTTGTGTGCAAGCCAGTGTGAGGGTGAAATCCCAGCACTTGACAGAGTTTATAAAAATTTAGGAGTCAGTGTGAGGGTGCGATCCCAGCACTTGACAGCTTCGCGAGTTTAACAGTAAATTTCCACTGCGCCGGCTCTCGCTCTGCTACCAGTTACCTGGCACACTCTCAGTTCTGCCTTGCCACAATTGGTAGCAGAGCGTGGTTGCCGAGACAAGTCTAGCGAAGTCCGCCGAATTTAACGAACACACCAAGCCACTGCCACCCTTTTTGTTGGGTGACAGCGCATGAATCAGTGGCCACAGCAGTCTGCCACAAACTTTCAGCAGACGTATCCGCCTGTTGAACTAACAGCATCAACAACTCTGCCACTGCAGACCGCTCAGCTGCCTGTAACTCTGACGGTCCCAGTCATCGTCCAGATACCCAGGCAAATTTCAGCAATTTGCCCCGTCTGTCAACATTTCCTGGAGATCCTTGGGGAGCCATCAGGAAGTCCGCAGCCGTCCGGAAGCCTGTTTCCGCCAGGACCTCAGCCAGTGGATCTAACCCTCGGAAGACCGGTGTTGGGACGTCCTAGCCTGTGATCCGTGGAGAAATCCTGATCTGTCCGACCAGATCCTGCTTGGATGTCAACGTTTTGGTGGGTATCTGAGTACTTTAGATAATTGTGTTGTGATTGTAGTTTATTGTGTGGTTAGAGTTAAAGAGTACATAAAGCGTGTTTTAACGAGCTGTGATTAGAATATAAGCGGAATCAAACGTGGTTAACGTACGAATCTGGTATCTCCAAGACCGTACGAGAGTAAATATAATTTCGAGACGGACACGTGGTTCACCGACCAACGCTCCCGATCGAAGAAGTGACAGAAACATCGAAAAAGAAAAATTTTATTGGCCCCGGAAGAGTGAAACTTTTGGAATTTCTAGAAATTTTGAGAGTTTATAGATCTGTTTGTAAACCGTAAAATTTCATTGCGCGTTACGCTGTATGGCTGACGGAAAGGGTGGGTTTGACGATATTGATAAATCTCAACTTTTTCCGCAAAACCCAGACTACGACCGCCTGGAGCGGCATTCAAAAGCGATAAAAACACAAGCAAAAATGCTTGAGGATATGAAAGATGAGTTAGCCACGTGCACTCAGAGAATTTCAGAATTGCCGGATGTCACTGAATTTCAAGATTTTTCAAACTTGAAAGATGACTTTTTGGCTTTTAAGCAAAGCTTTTTCAATACTTTTAATGCGGCAACACCTAGTCAAAAACCGGTCTTGGTGGGCCCGACAGAGACTGTTTCACTACCGAAAGATACTTTGAGACCTTTTTCTGGAAAATCCGACGAACAGTCCATAGATGACTGGTTCGTAGTCTTCAAATTAGTGGCTATCGCCCAGAATTGGGACGATGCCAAGCAATTACAAGTACTTCCTGCATATTTAAGAGATTTTGCGCTCGATGTTTACAGAAATTTGGAACCGTCTCAAAAAGATACTGTGGAGCATTTAGAAGCTGCTCTCACAGAACAACTTAAACCTGCCGAGTATGAAAGACTTGCGAGCATGCAACTTCATAGCCGAACTCAAAAACCTCGGGAAAGCGTTCAAGATTTTGCCTATGCTATTCAAGGATTAGTTCAAAAAGCTTATCCAGAGATGGATGCCGATGCGGCAATGAATTTATCTTTTAACAGTTTAATAAATGGGTTGAATCCTATGTATAAGACGCAGTTAATTTTGCAAACTCCTATAGATTTTCGGGATGCCATCAAAAAGGCTAGTCAAATCGAAGCTCTAGAAGGTTTAACGAGGCCGGCATCCAAACCAGTTGCTGCGTACTCATTTCCGCAAACAGAAAAGCAGAAAAACTAATTCCGAAGTTGAACCTTTACTCACAGAAATGGGTAAAGTGGTGGAAGCAATGAAGTTGCAGCACTCGCAAGCAATTACTCAGGCCAAAAAGTTTGAGCAATTTCAGCAATATGTCAATGAAAATTTATCAGAATTACGTAACAAAATGGATCAAAGTTTTTC
>JASAND010019404.1:0-70171 GCA_030248195.1 Trissonchulus latispiculum | reverse complement strand
CGTGTTCAGCTACCCCGATTTACTATATAAGGGCAAGCTTTCAGGCAGTTTCAACTGGTCCTTTTCAAGTTACAGGGCGTGCTGTACGGTGATGCACCTGCAGCGCCGCCGCGCAGCACGATAGCATCGCGCCACTCCGACGAGGATACTCTCATCGTGTTCAGCGACCCCGATTTACTATATAAGGGCAAGCTTTCAGGCAGTTACAACTTGTCCATTTCAAGTTACAGGGCGTGCTGTACGGTGCTGCACCTGCAGCGCCGCAGCGCAGCACGATAGCAGCGCCGCACAGCGACGAGGATACTCTCATCGTGTTCAGCGACCCCGATTTACTATATAAGGGCAAGCTTTCAGGCAGTTTCAACTTGTCCATTTCAAGTTACAGGGCGTGCTGTACGGTGCTGGCACCTGCAGCGCCGCAGCGCAGCACGATAGCAGCGCCGCACAGCGACGAGGATACTCTCATCGTGTTCAGCGACCCCGATTTACTATATAAGGGCAAGCTTTCAGGCAGTTACAACTTGTCTATTTCAAGTTACAGGGCGTGCTGTACGGTGCTGCACCTGCAGCGCCGCAGCGCAGCACGATAGCAGCGCCGCACAGCGACGAGGATACTCTCATCGTGTTCAGCGACCCCGATTTACTATATAAGGGCAAGCTTTCAGGCAGTTACAACTTGTCTATTGCAAGTTACAGGGCGTGCTGCACGGTGCTGCGGCTGCAGCGCCGCAGCGCAGCACGATAGAAACGCCGCACAGCGACGAGGATACTTTCATGTTGTTCACCGACCCCGATTTATTATATAAGGGCAAGCTTTCAGGCAGTTACAACTTGTCTATTTCAAGTTACAGGGCGTGCTGTACGGTGCTGCACCTGCAGCGTCGCTGCGGCTGCCGCATCGCAGTGCAGCGCAATAGCGGCACCACACGGAGAAGCAAACATGCCTATCGTGTTCAGCGACCCCGATTTACTATATATGGCTGCTCCAGAAAGGCCAAAAATAGTCGTTTTTAGCGACTTTTCCCCACTTTGACCCTGGGCGAGGAACCACGGGCGCCATGCAGCCCGAGGGTCACATCCGTCGGTTTCGGCGATATGCTCATCGTTTTCAGCGACCCCGATTTACTATATATGCGCACCACCAAATGGCCGAAAAACGCCATTTTAGACGACTTTTTGACAATTTTCTGTGTTGGGACCCTCGAAAATTTTCTAAGTCCAAACGCTTCGTGAGCCCATGTTTGACAGTCTGTAGAAACCGCTAGAAGCCGAATTAGGCCAAAATAATCAATAGTGAACAGGTTCATGGTTACGCTAACAAGATAATAATAGGTAAAGGTTACCACCATAAGGCATGTGAAAAATCAGTGTGCTAGAATAAGTAGCACGAGCGTAAAGGAGAAACACAAGAGAAAAAAAAAAAAAACCCCACTTACAAAGTAGGTCTGAAAAGTGAAAATTTTCAAAGTTCATTTTTTTCCGGGCAAGTTTGGTATCATTCGAAAGCTCTTGGCCTGGGGATTTCAAAAATGTAAATATTAGCTCTTAATTCCTTACCGTTAATTAGTTACGCCTAATTAAGCATTTTGAAAACACGCAATGTACCGTTTTAGCTCATATTTACTCCGATTTACTATATAAGGGCAAGCTTTCAGGCAGTTTCAACTTGTCCATTTCAAGTTACAGGGCGTGCTGTACGGTGCTGCACCTGCAGCGCAGCACGATAGCAGCGCCGCACAGAGACGAGGATACTCTCATAGTGTTCAGCGACCCCGATTTACTATATAAGGGCAAGCTTTCAGGCAGTTTCAACTTGTCTATTTCAAGTTACAGAGCGTGCTGCGGCTGCAGCGCCGCAGCGCAGCACGATAGCAGCACCGCACAGCGACGAGGATACTCTCATCGTGTTCAGCGACCGCGATTTACTATATAAGGGCAAGCTTTCAGGCAGTTTCAACTTGTCCATTTCAAGTTACAGGGCGTGCTGTACGGTGCTGCACCGGCAGCGCCGCAGCGCAGCACGATAGCAGCGCCGCACAGCGACGAGGATACTCTCATCGTGTTCAGCGACCGCGATTTACTATATAAGGGCAAGCTTTCAGGCAGTTTCAACTTGTCCATTTCAAGTTACAGGGCGTGCTGTACGGTGCTGCACCGGCAGCGCCGCAGCGCAGCACGAGATCAGCGCCGCACAGCGACGAGGATACTCTCATCGTGTTCAGCGACCCCGATTTACTATATAAGGGCAAGCTTTCAGGCAGTTTCAACTTGTCTATTTCAAGTTACAGAGCGTGCTGCGGCTGCAGCGCCGCAGCGCAGCACGATAGCAGCACCGCACAGCGACGAGGATACTCTCATCGTGTTCAGCGACCGCGATTTACTATATAAGGGCAAGCTTTCAGGCAGTTTCAACTTGTCCATTTCAAGTTACAGGGCGTGCTGTACGGTGCTGCACCGGCAGCGCCGCAGCGCAGCACGATAGCAGCGCCGCACAGCGACGAGGATACTCTCATCGTGTTCAGCGACCGCGATTTACTATATAAGGGCAAGCTTTCAGGCAGTTTCAACTTGTCCATTTCAAGTTACAGGGCGTGCTGTACGGTGCTGCACCGGCAGCGCCGCAGCGCAGCACGAAATCAGCGCCGCACAGCGACGAGGATACTCTCATCGTGTTCAGCGACCCCGACTTACTATATAAGGGCAAGCTTTCAGGCAGTTACAACTTGTCTATTGCAAGTTACAGGGCGTGCTGTACGGTGCTGCACCTGCAGCGTCGCTGCGGCTGCCGCATCGCAGTGCAGCGCAATAGCGGCACCACACGGAGAAGCAAACATACCTATCGTGTTCAGCGACCCCGATTTACTATATATGGCTGCTCCAGAAAGGCCAAAAATAGTCGTTTTTAGCGACTTTTCCCCACTTTGACCCTGGGCGAGGAACCACGGGCGCCATGCAGCCCGAGGGTCACATCCGTCGGTTTCGGCGATATGCTCATCGTTTTCAGCGACCCCGATTTACTGTATATGCGCACCACCAAATGGCCGAAAAACGCTGTTTTGGACGACTTTTTGACAATTTTCTATGTTGGTGCCTCGAAAAATTTCTAAGTCCAAACGCTTCGCAACCCCATGTTTGACAGTCTGTAAAAATCGCTAGGAGCCAAATTGGGCAAAAATAATCAATAGTGAACAGGTTCATGGTTATGCTAACAAGATATATAATAATAGGTAAAGGTTACCACCATAAGTCATGTGAAAAATCCGTTGGACACAAAATTGTACAAAAGCGTAAAGGACGAACACAACAGAAAAAAAACCACACATACAAAGTGGTCAGAAAAGTCGATTTTTTCAAAGTTCATTTTTTCCGGGCAAGTTTGGTATCATTCGAAAGCTCTTGGCCTGGAGATTTCAGAAATGCAAATTTTAGCTCTCAACTCCTTACCGTTAATTAGTTTTGCTTAATTAACGTTTTCAAAGGCTGCATTTGACCGTTTTAGCTCATATTTACTCCGATTTACTATATAAGGGCAAGCTTTCAGGCAGTTTCAACTTGTCCATTTCAAGTTACAGGGCGTGCTGTACGGTGCTGCACCTGCAGCGCAGCACGATAGCAGCGCCGCACAGCGACGAGGATACTCTCATAGTGTTCAGCGACCCCGATTTACTATATAAGGGCAAGCTTTCAGGCAGTTTCAACTTGTCTATTTCAAGTTACAGAGCGTGCTGCGGCTGCAGCGCCGCAGCGCAGCACGATAGCAGCACCGCACAGCGACGAGGATACTCTCATCGTGTTCAGCGACCGCGATTTACTATATAAGGGCAAGCTTTCAGGCAGTTTCAACTTGTCCATTTCAAGTTACAGGGCGTGCTGTACGGTGCTGCACCGGCAGCGCCGCAGCGCAGCACGATAGCAGCGCCGCACAGCGACGAGGATACTCTCATCGTGTTCAGCGACCGCGATTTACTATATAAGGGCAAGCTTTCAGGCAGTTTCAACTTGTCCATTTCAAGTTACAGGGCGTGCTGTACGGTGCTGCACCGGCAGCGCCGCAGCGCAGCACGAAATCAGCGCCGCACAGCGACGAGGATACTCTCATCGTGTTCAGCGACCCCGATTTACTATATAAGGGCAAGCTTTCAGGCAGTTTCAACTTGTCCATTTCAAGTTACAGGGCGTGCTGGACGGTGCTGCACCTGCAGCGCAGCACGATAGCAGCGCCGCACAGCGACGAGGATACTCTCATAGTGTTCAGCGACCCCGATTTACTATATAAGGGCAAGCTTTCAGGCAGTTTCAACTTGTCCATTTCAAGTTACAGGGCGTGCTGTACGGTGCTGCACCGGCAGCGCCACAGCGCAGCACGATAGCAGCGCCGCACAGCGACGAGGATACTCTCATCGTGTTCAGCGACCGCGATTTACTATATAAGGGCAAGCTTTCAGGCAGTTTCAACTTGTCCATTTCAAGTTACAGGGCGTGCTGTACGGTGCTGCACCGGCAGCGCCGCAGCGCAGCACGAAATCAGCGCCGCACAGCGACGAGGATACTCTCATCGTGTTCAGCGACCCCGATTTACTATATAAGGGCAAGCTTTTAGGCAGTTTCAACTTGTCCATTTCAAGTTACAGGGCGTGCTGGACGGTGCTGCACCTGCAGCGCAGCACGATAGCAGCGCCGCACAGCGACGAGGATACTCTCATAGTGTTCAGCGACCCCGATTTACTATATAAGGGCAAGCTTTCAGGCAGTTTCAACTTGTCCATTTCAAGTTACAGGGCGTGCTGTACGGTGCTGCACCTGCAGCGCCGCAGCGCAGCACGATAGCAGCGCCGCACAGCGACGAGGATACTCTCATCGTGTTCAGCGACCGCGATTTACTATATAAGGGCAAGCTTTCAGGCAGTTTCAACTTGTCCATTTCAAGTTACAGGGCGTGCTGTACGGTGCTGCACCGGCAGCGCCGCAGCGCAGCACGATAGCAGCGCCGCACAGCGACGAGGATACTCTCATCGTGTTCAGCGACCCCGATGTACTATATAAGGGCAAGCTTTCAGGCAGTTTCAACTTGTCCATTTCAAGTTACAGGGCGTGCTGGACGGTGCTGCACCTGCAGCGCAGCACGATAGCAGCGCCGCACAGCGACGAGGATACTCTCATAGTGTTCAGCGACCCCGATTTACTATATAAGGGCAAGCTTTCAGGCAGTTTCAACTTGTCTATTTCAAGTTACAGAGCGTGCTGCGGCTGCAGCGCCGCAGCGCAGCACGATAGCAGCACCGCACAGCGACGAGGATACTCTCATCGTGTTCAGCGACCGCGATTTACTATAATAAGGGCAAGCTTTCAGCCAGTTTCAACTTGTCCATTTCAAGTGACAGGGCGTGCTGTACGGTGCTGCACCGGCAGCGCCGCAGCGCAGCACGATAGCAGCGCCGCACAGCGACGAGGATACTCGCATCGTGTTCAGCGACCGCGATTTACTATATAAGGGCAAGCTTTCAGGCAGTTTCAACTTGTCCATTTCAAGTTACAGGGCGTGCTGTACGGTGCTGCACCGGCAGCGCCGCAGCGCAGCACGAAATCTGCGCCGCACAGCGACGATGATAAACCCCCCGCCTTCAGCGACCCCGACTTACTATATAAGGGCAAGCTTTCAGGCAGTTACAACTTGTCTATTGCAAGTTACAGGGCGTGCTGTACGGTGCTGCACCTGCAGCGTCGCTGCGGCTGCCGCATCGCAGTGCAGCGCAATAGCGGCACCACACGGAGAAGCAAACATACCTATCGTGTTCAGCGACCCCGATTTACTATATATGGCTGCTCCAGAAAGGCCAAAAATAGTCGTTTTTAGCGACTTTTCCCCCACTTTGACCCTGGGCGAGGAACCACGGGCGCCATGCAGCCCGAGGGTCACATCCGTCGGTTTCGGCGATATGCTCATCGTTTTCAGCGACCCCGATTTACTATATATGCGCACCACCAAATGGCCGAAAAACGCTGTTTTGGACGACTTTTTGACAATTTTCTATGTTGGGGCCTCGAAAAATTTCTAAGTCCAAACGCTTCGCAACCCCATGTTTGACAGTCTGTAAAAATCGCTAGGAGCCAAATTGGGCAAAAATAATCAATAGTGAACAGGTTCATGGTTATGCTAACAAGATAATAATAGGTAAAGGTTACCACCATAAGCCATGTGAAAAATCCGTTGGACACAAAATTGTACAAAAGCGTAAAGGACGGACAACAGAAAAAAAACCACACATACAAAGTGGTCAGAAAAGTCGATTTTTTCAAAGTTCATTTTTTCCGGGCAAGTTTGGTATCATTCGAAAGCTCTTGGCCTGGAGATTTCAGAAATGCAAATTTTAGCTCTCAACTCCTTACCGTTAATTAGTTTTGCTTAATTAACGTTTTCAAAGGCTGCATTTGACCGTTTTAGCTCATATTATGGGGTGCTCTCCGAGCTACCCCATGATATATATACAGGCCCGCACCCAGGATTTTGAAAAGGGGGGGGGTCCAAGGTAAAACGCAAGGGGGGGTCTGGGGGGCGGAGCTCCCCAGAAGTTGAAGAATTTTTGCATTTTTGCCCAAAAACAGTATATACATTGGACGTTTATTCCTTGCAAAAAGTGAATTATCGCGCCGATGGCGCGAAAATTTTTTAAAAATAGCCGTTTTTGCCACATAAATAGCAAAAATTTTCCATTTTGTCATCCCAAAAGGGGGAGTCTAGACCCCTTGAACCCCCCCCCCTGGGTGCGGCCTTGTATATATATATATATATATATATCTTTATATATATACAGTATATACATGCCAAAGAAAAGGGCCCCGTCACTTCCAAATGTCCCTCTTTCGAGCGACCGTGATAAGACCTTGACAAGACTTTCATATGACACAGTTTGTTTGCATTAGTGATTAAGAGCAATTGAAATGTTCACAGACAAGTCACAGCTTTGGCATGCTGCCCATATTAATTTCATTGAAAAAAGTCAGTGACAGATCTCTGCCCTGAAAGTGTTATTAATCACTAATGCAAACAAAGGGTTTCATATGAAAGTCTTGCCAAAAAGTCATATCACAGTCGCTCCAAAGAGGGACATTTGGCAGTGACGGGGTCCATTTCTTTGGCGTGTACGGTATATATTATGTAGGGGCGCGATAGCGCCCCTACATAATATGGGTAAAAAGGCGTCTGCGCGGCTCCCTGGAGACCGTGTTGGCCTGGTGCCAGCTAATTAGAGGTCCGGCGGTGGTAAAAAGGTTACCATCGTAAACAACTCGAGTAGTACTACAAGTACCACCATACTGTTGGTTCGAATTCGAAACTTCGAATTTTTGCACTAGGCGATAGTTACCGTGCGCTTGTTTTTTTCTCGGTGAATAACGCTTATTGGAAATGCATTTTACGGCTAAGTGTTGGAACGATGTGGGCATTTTGGCACCATACTACCATTATATGTTGGTAGACAGGATCCCCCCATGCTACCTTTTTTTGGTCATTTTGGCACCTGGCCAATTTTGGCTCTGTGCCAAGGTCCCAAAGTCGGACTTTCGCTATTTTTCGCAAATTTTGGTCACACTTTTCTAGAACTGGGTAGAAGCTGGAGAGGTCTAGTATCTTTTGTTGAAAATTACCAGTAGGGGTGCATAAAGTAACGAGGGGGATTTTTTAATTTTGCTCCCTAGCTTTCAGGAGATGGGCCCAAACTTTGCATTTTTTTGGCCTGTTTGGGCGAAAAGTTTCTAAGTCCCACTTTTACAAGAAATGGCATAAAAGTCACTAAAAATGGCGTTTTTCGGCCTCGGGGTGGTCCCCATATATAGTAAATCGGGGTCGCTGAAAACGATGAGCATACTGCCGATACCGCCCGAAGTGACCACTGGTCAGCATGGCTCCAGTGGTTCCTCGCCCAGGGTCAAAGTTGGGAAAACTCACTCTAAACAGCGTTTTTCGGCGTCTTGGTCGGGGGCATATATAGTAAATCGACTATGCTCGTTTCAATGGGCGTATCGCCGAAACCAACGGAAGTGACCACTGGTCACTACAGCCTACGGAGCCTATTGACCACTAGTCAAACGGCCTAAAACTGCGTTTTCGGCGTTTTGGTCGGGGGCATATATAGTAAATCGACTACGCTCGTTTCAATGGGCATATCGCCGAAATCGATGGAAGTGACCACTGGTCACTACAGCCTATGGGGCCAATTGACCACAGGTCAAACGGCCTAAAACTGCGTTTTTCGGCATTTAGGGCTGGGGCATGTATAGTAAATCGACTACGTTCGTTTTAATGGGCATATCGCCGAAACCAACGGAAGTGACCACTGGTCACTACAGCCTTTGGGGCAGGGATGGGCGCGGAAAAAAAGGACTGGAAAAAAAAGGTTTTTTTCCGTTTTTTTCCATTTTTTTCCGATGGGGTGGAAAAAAATGGAAAAATATTCCTAACGTTATTTTGACGATTTTTACAATGAAGTATCATGTTTTATGAGCTTTTCCAGCAATTTCACACTATTTACAAACTTTTCCATGGGTCATAGTAGGTGGGGCTATGTTAAATCTTACGAAATTGTATTTGGGTTTTTTCGACGCATCGGAAAAAAATGGAAAAACATTCGGGACATGTTCTGAAAGTTAATTTGTGACCTTAGAACCTTAAGAAACTATCAAAAACAGTGTTTAATGAGGTAAGAATACGATATTCAGGAATTTGAGATAATTTTGTGATTTAACATTTTTTCCCTTGGAACGTGAAAATGATTGCGTAACTCAGAGTAGAGTTAATAATTCCATACCTAACCATGGAGTGTTCAACCAAAACTGTTAAAATATCTGAAGTTGTTTACTTTACGAAGCGCGTTACCTACGAAAACCACAAACTAGGGCTAGTAGAGCCGCCAAGGTATACAGAAGTCACCTGTCCTTTGCTTTACAGCGTCACCCGCTGAAAATATTTGATTCCTATAATCAATACTGGAACCTTTCTAAGCGCTTGTGTAATCGCATTACCCTGTGGAGCTACTAAATATCGTGAAAACTGCTTCAGTGTATGCAAAAATATGAAATAACGCAACTTTTAGCACATTGTGTAATTTTGGAGTGACCGGAAAAAAAGGAAAAAAATGGAAAAAAACGGAAAAAAACCGGAAAAAAAAGGTTTTTTTTCCGGCAATCTTTTTTTTCCGGAAAAAAACCAACCCTACTTTGGGGCCTATTGACCACTGGTCAAACGGCCTAAAACTGCGAGCGTTTTTCGGCGTTTTGGTCGGGGGCATATATAGTAAATCGACTACGCTCGTTTCAATGGGCATATCGCCGAAACCGACGGAAGTGACAACTGGTCACTACAGCCTATGGGGCCTATTGACCACTGGTCAAACGGCCTAAAACTGCGTTTTTCGGCGTTTTGGGCGGGGGCATGTATAGTAAATCGACTACGCTCGTTTCAATGGGCATATCGCCGAAATCGATGGAAGTGACCACTGGTCACTACAGCCTACGGGGCCTATTGACCACTGGTCAAACGGCCTAAAACAGCGTTTTGGGATGAACCTGATTTAGAGTTACCGTTCGTTCTCTTCGAATGGCACTCAAAAAATATGTCTTTAGTCAGCGCTTATATTTAAATGGCTGAAATTATTGTTAACTGGATCACTGCTGTCATGGCTTACTGAGCCTGATTTGCAGGTTATGTATAGTTTATATGCTTACACAAATGGTGTAATGCCCTGATGCATTAGACGCTTGGAGGAGAATCTTTAAAAGGATAGAAGGACAAGAAACAAAAATGCTCCTCTGGAGCATGAAAAAAGTAATATGGGTGATGGTGAGGTTGCAAAATCAAGAGAGGACTAGTCTTTAAAATGCTTAATATGGGGCTAGGTTCAAAAATAGAAGAGGACTAGGTTGTGAGCGAATTAATATGGGCACAGCTTCGCCGAACAACCCATATTCGCGGGATTTCACGCTTCGTCTTAGCTTTTGTCGCATACAGAGCTATCAATTTCAGTCAGTAATAAGAAAGTTAAGAAGTTGAATACGTACTCATTGAATACAGTTGTTTGCATATACGTACTCTGTTAGACTGGCTAGGAATGCATATGTGCGTAAATTATCATCATTTGGTAGGGTGCGGCAAGCAACGAGAAGACATCTAAGGACATGAGGCTAAAGCTATTGGTTCAAGCAGGGAGGAAATAGAAGGTCAGAGTCCTAAGATTATTCTTGAAATATAAATTTTCCGTATAAATGAATAAAGCGCACTGGTTAACGTTTCTCGAAGAAAAAGTTTAAACTAAACGTAGCGTGGATGGATATGCATACTGATATACATTTATTAACCGCGAATATGGGTTGTTCGGCGAAGCTGTGCCCATATTAATTCGCTCACAACCTAGTCCTCTTCTATTTTTGAACCTAGCCCCTAAGCATTTTAAAGACTAGTCCTCTCTTGATTTTGCAACCTCACCATCACCCATATTACTTTTTTCATGCTCCAGAGGAGCATTTTTGTTTCTTGTATATATATATATATATATATATATGCCTAAATTAGCCCAGATTGTGGTTTATAATTGCGTATATCACCTTTTAATTGCTATAAATAACCAACCATCTTTAGCTCTTTAATTATATATATGTGATTTAGCCATTTTTTCGAATTTTTTTCAAAAATTTTTAGAAATTGCAAAAAAAATTTCAAAAATTTTGCATTTTTTACCTGGTTTGGACCCAATTTTGGGGGGAGGGTTGAGCTCGGCTTGGGGGGGACTGAGTAGTTGAGGTCGAGTAGGGGGGTCTGGCCCATAGGTGGGGGTGGGGGTTCAGAAAAAAGTAGGGAGGGGATTTGGCGAAACAAGGGGGTGGGGGGTCGCGAAAAGTCGATTTGGGGGGGAGGGGTCATCCGCCAACCCCCCCCCCACCCCCCTAACACACCTATGGGCTGGCCTCTCCGTGGGGGGGGGGGGCGCACAGGGGGCAAACTGTAGCCTGGTACACCTATGGTTTTCAATATAAAATCGTCGATAAAATTGGCGAAAATTCACCTACGGGGGTTTTCGGGGGTGGCGGTTTCGGGAAAAATCCTAGATTTAATGCAGCTGCTGAACCGCGACCTGTAGGGCGCCGAACCCGGTTTTTGGGAGGTGAGCCCGTGGGAAAATTTTTATTCCGACGCTCCCCAACCACGAAACTGGGTTCTGGGGGGTTTTCGGGGGCCAGGAATTTAAATCGGGGCTCCGTTTTTCTACCCGATCTCCCCATCATGCTGTGGCGCCCTACCGCCGCCATGGTTTTCCGACCTCGTGGGAAAATTTTTATTCCGACGCTCCCCAACCGTGAAACTGGGTTCTGGGGGGTTTTCCGGGGCCAGGAGCATAAGGTGTAATTGGGGGGAGGTAACCCCCCAGCCCCGGCCTAGCCATTTTTACAAATCACCCCAAAAATGTTTGGGCCCCCCCAACTGGGGGGGGGGGCGGTAGCAGCGCTGAAGGCATTGGCCGAGAAGCTGGGTTTATTTTAGTGGGGGTAGAAGCTGGGTTTATTTTAGGGCACTTACGTAGGGGGGGGACAACAATTTTGCCTTGGTCCCCCCTTATGGTTCGAAAAATTTTTTGTCTCCGATTTGGCTGAGAACTTGCCCCTAGGGTAAGCCGATGCCGCTGATTTCAAAAATCGAATCGAGAGATCGATCCGATCGATCTATCGATCAGTAGAATCGATCGAACAAAATCGATCAAAAAATTTTTTATCTCCGATTTTCGCGAAAAGTTGCCCCCAGGGTAATTCGGGATGCTGATTCCGAATCTGCAGTCGAAATTTCGATACGAGCTGCCAAAATCGAGTTATTGACGAATTTTTGAAAAATCGATGAAAATCGATTTTTAAGGTCGAACGATCGATTTTCACGAAATTTTGATTGCAAGTTCTTAGCCAAATCGGAGACAAAAAATTTTTTCGATCCATAAGGGGCAAGGGGGGGACCAAGGCAAAATTTTTGTCCCCCCCCCCATCTATATACATAAGTGCCTATTTTAGTGGGGGTCCCCTCCAACTCGAGCTTCGAACACCTCCGCCCCACTCGGCCCCTCCGCCACTTTTTTGGGCTTCCCCCTACTCACCACAACGTGTCTAGAAATTGTCAAATTTTTGGTATTTTTGGTCAAAATTTTCCAAAGCTTCGGCCTTTGCAAAATTTGTCGGTCAAAAATCGTCTATATCGTGTGTATCTATAGCCATGGGGGGAAAACCCACATTTTCGGATTTTGGCTGGAACTTTTCTTTATAAGGGCTATCGGAGAACTTTATATACCATCGTACTTGGCGTACTTCGAACTTTCTTTTAAGCCCATTTGCACTTTTGTAGGTTGTACCGTTAGAGCGGTATATATAATGCAAAAAGTAGCGGGGGAAAAACCCAAATGGGGGGAAAATAAACCCACCCCTCACAGGTCTTAAAAATTGTTCTATCGCAATTATGACACTTCCAGTGTAAAATTCAACCCTTTTTTAGTTAGTATGAACGAAAAAACCCGATCTAAGTAGCTTTTTTTGAGATCTCAGATGCCGTTGAAAATGCTGCATCAACTGGCCAGGTTTCATAAAGTTTAACACATAAACATAGGGCAATTTTTGAAAAATGCTAAAAATGATGTAATTTGATAAAACTTATTCTATCGTGTAGAGAATGGTTTTTTACGTAGAATTGGCTGTTAAAATCCACAATTGTACCTGTATTGGGTCCTCCAGCAACGAAATGGCACTTTTAAGGTTTTTAGCACCTAGCTAGCCAGGTAAGCAAAATTGTCCGAATTTGACCGCATAGGATGAGGCAGCGTGCTCGATAGTACCGTGCTATAGTCTCTAATTGTTTCCGTGTTGAGTTGTTAAAAAAATTTTTCAAAAATTGGGTGGGTTTTTCCCCCCAAAGTGGGTTTTTCCCCCGCCACGTTTGGCAATGTGCCAGACCAACGGTATAGCAAGCTTAACAAAAAAATCACCCGAAATTTTAACAAAAAAATCACCCCACCCTGACTCACAGGAAAGTCGCAGAGACCCAAATTTTTGCATGGTGGTAGCCACACATCTCGACATTACAGCCTGTGAGTTTGAGCCCCTAGGCCTTCTCCATGCGTTCAGGGCAGACCTTTAAGTGAGGGTACCCAAAAGTGAACTCAAAAACGTTCATGACCGAAGTTCGAATTTTGGCTGCTATTTACAAAGGGAAAACCCTAGGCAACCCATATTGTGCATATGACATGTCCTGACTGTGGGCTATCGATACATATATAGAAGTTCCCACTTCTATATATGTAAAACGTGTAAAATGTAAAAATGTAAAACCGACGGTAAACGTGATCCCAGAAGTCAGTATTAGGCCATAGTTACCGAAAAACTAATGCCAGATTTGAATTCAGCGCCCTGGAAAATCCCCTAGGACATGTTTATAGCCACTTCGGACTGTCCAGTTGGTACCTGGAAGGTCCGGACGGGTCCGGCAGGGGTCACGTGACCGTGGGTCATACCCCACCAAAATATGAAGTTCTGAGTTTCTCTGCCAAAATGCCTGGAAATAGGTTATAATCACTCACAAACACGAAAAAACAACGTTTTAGCCTTTAAAGCGGCACTTTAGAGCCACCAGACTTCACACTGGACGCTGTCGGGGGCCATCAGTGACCACTAAGACTTCGGCGGGGTCAGTTGCCCTAGTTGGAGCACTAGGTTAGCGGTTTTGGGTTCTAAATACGTTATTTAGTGTGCTCTATTCAAAACTGATGAGAAAAAGTTGCTAGCTGCTCTCTGGGATCCGATCCGCCACTGATTTTTTTTGTTAAAGGGTGATTTTTTTTGTTAAACCTTTAACAAAAAAATCACACATTTCCGTCTACTGCAACTTACTGGTAGGTGGTAGAGCAATGAAACTGGGGTGGTTTTAAAGCTTAGCCCAAGACCTATCCATGGGTCCTCAAAGTAATCGATTTGGTTTAGTTTTGCGAAAGTTCCAGCCAAAAAACCGAATTTTGATTTTTTTTGTTAAGCTTGCTATACAGCGGATCGGTCTAATTTTGGCTGTGTGCAAAGAGGAAGAGTTGCCATCATTGCAGATATTTGCAAAACGTTTCTAACCCAACCCAGTCAAAAGTTACATCGGTCCAAACTTTTGGAAAATTTTTGGATGGTTGAACCAAAAAGTAGTTGTCAATTTCAAAATGTCATAAAATGAGCAGGAGTGAACCAAATGACTTGATCTTTGCATATATACATAGGTTAGAAAGAGTCGCGCTTCCTGCTGCTATGTTTTGGAGCTCATATCTCCAACCCATGACCCAGGAGGCGGGTGGGTTTTTTTCCCCCCAAAAAGGGGGTGGGTTTTTTTTCAGCCCATGGCTATATATCTATATCAAAAATCGTGTGGTACTAAAACTGAATTTTTGAGCACTTTTTAGCTTAGTTATAACAGTATACATAACATAGCATATAGCAGTATGTGGAAAACAAGCTATTTATACGTATATACTGCATTTTTTAGCATTGTTGGCCCATTTTATCCCCACACTGTTCGACCTCCCCCCAGTTTGGGGGAAAAAGTAGGGGTTTCAAAAAATTCGTGTTAAGGGAGGGGTTAGAAACATTTTAGGGGCGTCGGCAAAAAAGTTTTTTGGTCAACAATTTTTCTCAATTATATATGTATATCTCGGTTTTAATGTGATCGCATTGTTTGGCAAAAGTCAGCTAGCTTTTGGCTCTGTATAACAAGTGCTGGGTTAGGGGATGGCAAGTCAAAAATTCTGGCGTATATAAATTTGGGGGGGAGGGGCTCGATATGGACAAGAAATTACGTACATATATATATATATATATATCTTGAATAAAGTTTCTGTTATCTTTCAGCCAGTCCTACTTTTGCTCCTTTGACATTGGATCTTATTTGTTGCCAAAGTTGAACGCCAAAGCGAGGTTGCTGTTATTCATCTCTTGTTATAATCACTGATTTTCACTGTTAGCCATGGCCACTGATGCAGAACAGCTGAAGCAACAGTTGAAGGATGCTGATGCTCCTGTGAGTTTTTGAAGGGAACGAAATGGACACTTCAAGCTGTATGGCTATTTAGACGGGGCGGAGAAGAAAAAACGCCTGGGGGAAATAAAGCACCCTACTTTTTACCTTTTTAATCTACCCTGCAGGGTATTTTTTAGGGATTTTTTCCGGGGGGGGGGGGGGGCTTCCCGGGGGGGAAAGAATTTTTTGCAAAAATGAGCCAAAAATGGTATTTTTGGCGTATTTAACATGCCAGGATTTATATAAGCTGAAAATGGCTATTTTACGAAAAAATCTCCGGCGGCGCCGGAAAATTTTTAAAAATTGGCCTATTTTGGCAAAAATTTGGGCCTCCAAAAAATCCGGGGGGGGAAGCAAAAATCCCGGAAGGGGGCAATTTCGGATGGGGGCCGGCCCCCCCCTGTAAAAAAATACCCAGCCCTGGAGACCTCTAGTATGGTGCAAATTAGTTTAGCATGCCAGCCAGCCAGTAGACCATATCACCCCTATAATATGTGTGAAAAGTGGCTGGAGACGAGCTGGAGCTGCGCAGAGGCTGCGCAAACTGTAGAGCAAACTGTAGAGCACATCGAGTTCAGTATATATGTCTGGGAAGTTTCAGCCCCGTAGCCCCGTAGCCGTTAAAAAGTTAGGCCCCGGACTGGTTACGGCGGCGATGTTTTTTCCGGTTTCTCCTATTTGATGGTTGTATATCTGGCATTTTTTAGTGGTGGGGGGGGGGGCACTTTTCGGTTCCCCCTCCACCTCTCGGCCCCCCCCCACTTTTCTGCAAGCCCCCACCCACTTTTTTGGGTTTCTTTCAAAAAATTAGGTTTTTGAGGTCACATTTTCAAAACTTTTCTCAATTTTTAGCTAATTTATGGAGCTCATTTTAAGCTTAAAAACAGGGATTTTTTGCGTTTTAATATACCTTAAAAATGCTAATTTTTCGCTAAAAATTTCGGTATATTTTACCTTTGGCTCGCCCCCCCCCCACTTTCAAAACCCTAAAAAATGTCAGTATATATATTGTACATAATGTTCGCCGCTTTCATATGAACTGCAGCGGTGGGCCAACCTAAAGTGCTATAGGGTCTAGTAGTATATATATACGTATATACCCTCTCTCTAAAGAATCTTTTTGCGAATTTCGCAAAAGGTTGTCGAACTTCGCTATATGTTTGTCCAGTGATCAGGATATATATATCTTTTTAAGGAAGTGTCTGAGTCATCTCACAATGGTGTGGCTGAAAATGGTCCTGCTCCCGACGCGGATACCAATGGTCACGTAAAGGTTCGTCTTTACCGTGCATTTTAATTCCTATAATTGGTTTATGTCACCGTAAAATTGTATCATAGGGGTCGCGGTAGCTTTGTATGTAATGTTTCCAATAATGCTCATCCTGGCGATAATTTTGAGTTTTGTAAGAACCTTGCTACTAAAGAATTTATCATTTAGATTTTCTTGTGCTTTTGTGATTTAGGAGTCAGTAAAACGGAAGTCTACTGGAGCAGAGGATACAGCAGAGGAGGAAGCGGAACCATCAGAGCCAGAGCCTGCCAAGAAATCTAGAGTAGCCGAAGGTGAAGGAGATCAACCTTCTGTTGATGTGCCAGAGGGTGAAGATTCAAATGACAGTACTGAGAGCAAAGAAGATGAACAAAGTTTGTCAATTTTTGATAATGTAAACTGTTGAATATATGTGTATATAATGTGTATGTGTAAGTCATTTGAGAGAGTATTTATCTGGCCAGTGTTACACACTTTTTTCTGGAAAATAGCAAAAAATTCTTGGCGACTGTAGTGTAACATTTCTGGGCTTTTTTAGTGGGGGGGGAGGTGGGGGGGGGCGCCCCCCCCACTTTTTGGGTTCCCCCCCCCACTCGACCTCTTCCCCCCCCACTCGGCCCCACCCCCACTTTTTTGGGCTTCCCCCCACTCACTATAAGGTGCCCAGAAAATGCCAAATTGTAAGGATTTTTGGTCAAAATTTTCAAAAATTTTCCGGCTTCGCCGGAATTTTTTGGTCAAAAATCGTTTATTTTCGTACTCAAACTCAATTTTTGAGCACTTTTAAGCATAGTTATAGCAGTATATGTAGAAAACACGCTATTTTTACCGCATTTTTAGCGATTTTAGACCACTTTAGATTCCCCCCCCCCCACTTTTGGGTCCCCCCCCCCCACTAGTGGGGGGGGGGCTCCCCCACTCTCCCCACCCCACTTTTTTTCGCCTAGAAAAAGCCCAGCATTTTTGGACACACAAATTTTGGACAGGTTTTGCTAAATATATACGTACATATATACTATCATAGGGGTCGCGGCAGCGACCCCTATAATATGTGTGAAAAGTCGCTGGAGACAGTGTAAAATAAGCTGCGCAGAAGCTGCGCAAAATCCTGCGCAGATCCTGCGCAGATTTCATGCGCAAATTGTAGAGCACATCGAGTTTAGTATGTCTGTGAAGTTTCAGCCCCGTATCACTTACCGTTAAAAAGTTGCGCCCCGGACCGGTTATGGCGGCGATGTTTTTTTTTTTCCGGTTTCTCCTATTTGATGGTTGTATTGTACATAATGTTCGCCGCTTTCACGTGATCTGCAGCGGTGGGCCAACCTAAAGGGCTATGGGGTCTAGTAGTACCCTCTAAAGAATTTAAGAATCACAACTTTTTTTGCGCCGCAGCTGCGCCACAGCGCCGCAGTGGCGCCGCAAAGTCGGCTCATAGCGAAAAGTGACCATTTTTGTGGTCGTCGCTCAGGTCGAGCATTACGAGCTGGAGCTGATTTCTTTTTATATTCAGAAATTACATATATTGAACTAACTAACGGTCCAGGTTGCGTTTCTCTATCACTTCCCTAGCGACCACAGTGGCCCGTCAAAAATGGCGAAAATTCGAAAAATGGAAAATCGAAATTTCTCGCTATCTATTTAACTTTGAAAGCTCAAATCTTCCATACAATGGTTTTCTGGCACGGAGAATCGATTCCCGCAGTCAGTTTTACCGTCAGACTCACCCATCTTGCTGGACTGGTTCCACTTAGCCGTCAGGAGGGTCAAGTCGGAAACCGCTTCCTGGAGGTCCATAGTAGGCTTTACCTGGCCTCTCAAAACTTTGTCTATAGGTGTTTTCTGGTGCGCCCAGCTCATTCCCGGTGTCCTTTTTGCCGTAGGACTCATCCATCTTGCTGTGCTGGTTCCACTTTGCCGTCTGGAGGGTCATGTCGGCAACCGCTTCCTCGAGGTCCATACTAGGCTCTACTTGGCGTCTCAAAACTTTGTCCATAGGGGTTTTCTGGTGCGCCCAGCTCATTCCCGGTATCCGTTTTGCCGTCCGACGCACCTATTTTGCTGGGCTGGTTCCACTTTGCCGTCGGGAGGGTCAAGTCGGAAACCGCTTCTTGGAGGTCCATAGTAGGCTTTACCTGGCCTCCGAAAACTTTGTCTATAGGGGTTTTCTGGTGCGCCCAGCTCATTCCCGGTATCCGTTTTGCCGTCCGACGTACCTATTTTGCTGTGCTAGTTCCACTTTGCCGTCGGGAGGGTCAGTCGGGTGGGGGGGGGGTCAAGTGGTCGAAATTAAAATTTTTCAAAAGTGGTCAAATTTGGTTTCAAACGAAAGCTCTAAGTGAGCTGAGCAACTTTTGTCATAGAACTGCGTACCCAAAGTGGCTGTAGAGTGCTGTGGTGGGGTGGGGTGAAGACTTAGGCTATTTTGGGTCAAAAATAAAATTTTTCAAAAGTGGTCAAATTTGGTATCAAATGAAAGCTCTAAGTGAGCTGAGCAACTTTTGTCATGTGCTGTGGTGGGATGGGGTGGGGACTTGGCGATTTTGGGTCAAAACTAAAATTTTTCAAAAGTGGTCAAACTTGGTATCAAATGAAAGCCCTAAGTGAGCTGAGCAACTTTTGTCATAGAACTGCGTACCCAAAGTGGCTGTAGAGTGCTGTGGTGGGGTGGGGTGGGGACTTAAACGATTTTGGGTCAAAAATAAAATTTTTCAAAAGTGGTCAAATTTAGTATCAAATGAAAGCCCTAAGTGAACTGAGCAACTTTTGACATGGAACCATCCACCAATATTTGCTGTGCCAAATAACGTCACGTGCCTACGAAACTTTTGTCTTTACTTCTTCAATCGGAATTTAATGATATACCTATTTATATTTATTATATATTTAAAGGATATTTGAAGGATATATACGATACAGCCAACACACACATATTATCCTCTTTTGTGCGGAGCATTTTTGTTACTTGTATATATATGCTAAATATATACTATACGTAGTATAGTGGGAACTTTTTCCAATGAGCAGTAATTTGTTTCCACATACGTATTTACCGGTTCTTGTGGGGGGGGGGGGCTTCGCCCCTAGACCCCCTTCTACCCCATTTCTTATATTTTATTTTCGGTGTTATATATATGCGGAAAGAACTTTTTTCTCTATTATCATATACTTAATCGGTTCGTATTTACTACTTGTTCATTCATTCACTTCCCTTCAGATATATAAATTTGTGAATAGGCTTTCATGACATGACATGATACGACTTTCTTCTTTCTTATTTTCAAATAAAGCCGTTCCTTCAGATAATTTCTCGGTGAAAAGTAAATTTAGACAAATATACGTATTAAGGGGGGGTCCATTTTTTGGTCTTTTTTTCTACTTTTCCGATGTCGCTCATTTTTACAAATTTCATAGGCCAAACTGTATATTTTAACGAGCTTTTGCAATTAAAGTCGTAAGTCTTACCGTTGTTGAGTAATTTGACCTCAAAGTTGAGATTTCATGTGTTAATCATTAGTGTTGGAAAATAAGAAAATTTTGCGGGCCGGGCCGGCCCGCGGGCCGATGTGATCCTACGGGCCGGGCCGCGATGGGCTGGCCCGGCCCGAGCCCGGCCCGCAGCCCGCGGCCCGCCACCGGCCCGCGGGCCGGTGGCGGGCCGGGCTACGTGGGCCGGCCCGGGGCCGCAAATTTCTACGGGCCGCACGGCCCGACGTCGCCAAAAACGTTTCCAACTATTAGGAATTTATTTCAATTTGTTTTACAGCTAATTTCAACGTATTTTACGGCTATTTTCATGTCGTCCATGTTTCTCAAAACAATAAATAACAAGTGGCCACTGGTCAGCCGATTACGTATTTGGTAAATATTACATTGTTATTCAGAATTCCACACACTGTCCATATACAAATCCAAGCTGTCACTCCTACTCCACTCTTACCCCTATGTTACAATTCCGATTCCACTATTTTTCACAGATGCTGTCCTAGTTTTTCTGAAGCTTTCCACACAAACAAAATCTCTCTTGTATTAAGTTTGTCCACTTAGTTGATTTTGACATAAAGGTATACTTTACATGATCAAATAGCGGGGAATGAAGAAAACCAATTTTTATTTAGTTTCAGTCTAAAACCAAGGTTTTGGATGATGGATACGTTTCAAATTAGAAATCACAATCGCAAGCAAGTGCACTGCGGCTTAAACCGCGAACGATGAAGTGAATGTTTTCATTCCAATTGTTTATCGACAACTGTTCACATATACAAAGCTTCTTCCCTTTTCTCATAGACGTAACTTAAAAAGGTTTAGGTATATCCAATAAGTAGCCAGCCACCATAACAAACAACCTTAAACCCGTAGTTACCGTACAGCTGAATTCTAACTTCCATTATGGGTAATTAATAATCTTAAAACAAAGCCATCAAAAATTCGTAAATGAAATTTTGCTTGTAGACTTGAAATTACATCGAAATTTATTGAAAAATTGCCATTTAACGACCAAAAATACCGGCCCGGCCCGCGGCCCGCCACCGACCCGCGGGCCGGTGGCGGGCCGCCTATTTGTAATCTTGCGGGCCGGGCCGCGGGCCGGGCCGTGGCCGAAAAAACCGGGCCGGGCCCGGGCCGGCCCGGCCCGCGGCCCGGCCCGGCCCGAGCCCGCGGCCCGCCACCGGCCCGCGTCACAACTCTACATAGGCAATGTGAAATGTTGTCACTTTTTCACGTGCGCCAGAGAAATCTCGCGAATGGCAAACAGGATCCGCCCAAACTTTATATCATATTTTTGCCATGTTTTTGAACTGTGATTTGTAGGAATCAGAATTTTGATCTAGGTCTTTTAAAAATTGAATTTTTGAAATATTAAAATTTGGCACCAAATTTAACAGACATCAACTTTCAACATAAAATCTCAACTTTGAGGTCAAATTACTCAACAACCGTAAGACTTAAGATTTTAACTTCAAAAACTCGTTAAAGTATACAGTTTGGACTATGAAATATGTAGAAATGAGCGACATCGGAGGAAGTAGAAAAAATGACCAAAAAATGGACCCCCCCCCTTAAATTTATGCCAGACTACGTAATTTTTTAATAAGTTTCCATTATGGATTTTTGCAAAATTTCGCCCACTTTTTTGAGGGGTTTGCAATTTGCATAAACACAGCACTATACTGAACTGTACTAGAAACGCCTTCAATTTCTGAAGCAGAATTAGCTAATTTCCAGCAAACCTTTGTGCTAATGGAAGGCCTTTCAAGAGAAATGTTTTTTATTTGTTCTATCAAGCCAAAATCATCCCAACGAAGCTTCACCAATTTTTGCTGTAAATTCGAGTTTTCAATTTTCACTTATAAAGAAGCTGCTTCGATAAACACCGCGAAATAGTTACACACTTTTTTCTGAAAAATAGCAGAAAATTTTTGGCGAGGTGTGTAACATTACATATAAGCCGTCGGCGAAAAAACACTGTATCTGGCCACTATATATCTTAAAAAGATAATGTTCGTCCTTACTCCTTAGAGCATGCTGTGAAATGTGATGCGGGGAGTTTTGTCGTCTTGTGCCTGCTTGCATAAGCATAGCTTTAGGCTGATCTGATCAAGATCATTTTTTGTTTCCTGCATTTGGATTTTTGAGCAGGTGCTATATTTCCTTGGCGTGCCCTGTTTCATTAATGCTTATAGCTTGCACATGGCTTAAGTTTAACTCATTCAAACTTCCAAAATTCCATTTATGTGTTCAAGTTGTTTACCATCTTTAGTTCGCCGAGTATCACAATTTTACGGTACGGGCGATGGTTCGAGTTGAGGCCCGGCGACCACAGAGCTTTCTTCAGTTTGAGTAATCGTAAGCTTTTAAGTAATTGGGATTTTGGTACATATACCATCCGTGAAGGTAATATTAGTGTAAAGTGTCAGTTAGTCTGACTTGTTCTTTGTACGTTCTTGCTGAAGGATGATGTGTATTTGTTTAGCGGAGTCGAATACGGGAGATGCCGAAGATGAGGGTGGAGCGGGGGACGCTCCGCCGGATCCAGCCGAGGATAGCAATGATGCTACACCTGCAGAAGCTCCGGTTGGTTGATTACATTGTGCCCTTGACATAGCTTTTGGGGTCGTGATTTATTTTATGTAGAGATGCGCTGGGCTCGTAATAATTTGGGAGTTGTCCAGATTGTAAATCTTTTGAGTTTTCTGAATATTTCGATTCTACAACAGTATATCCTGAAACGGTTGACGAGTCCGGAAATTGCAGATAGGTTATCTTTGATTTCAACAGTTCAAGCCTTTCATGACTTCAAAATTTCTGGTACAGGGTGAAATGTCTGGTACAGGATGAAAGATTTTTGTGTTATTTCCCAGCTCCATCTCTAGTATAATATAAAGAGTATACATAATAGTAAGATCACGAAACTCTTACACTAGCATGATGTGTACATGCTAGGGTAGGAGTTTCTTACTCTTATCTATTGTACTCTTGATAATAATATACCCTGTTGTAAATGAAAGGCAGAGTTCAGTTGCTGCTACTCGATTCCGACAGCTGCTTTTTAGAAAAGCCGCAATGTTAAGCTTTGTGTTTTTGCTAAAATTGCCCCTTAAAAAGTTAGTGGGGGTAAGGAAAGACAGGTGCTTTTGATGGGCGTGTGTGCAGTACACACATGCGAAGGTGCCGACATACAGCTGGTTTTAATGCTGAAGTCATTTTGAAGCTTAACATTGAAGAAAGTAGACTTGGAAGTCCCTGGGCAGGCTAATAACTTTTCATTCAGAGTTTTATGTAGGCTAGTATGTAGCAATGGGTTCAGGCTCACTGTAGGCAAAAAGCCAGATTCTATCTATTGAAAACTCTCTGATTCATATCGTCGGCCCAGATGCAAAAAGTGCTAAGTAACATTTTTGCCAAAATTGAGTTACGGTGTGTACCATCATGAGAATGACTGTAGAAATTTTTTGGCAAAAGAACCTATGTAAGTGATCCGATGTATATTGGGAAAGTTACAGCAAATTCATGTAACTTAGCACCTTTTACTCAATGTAAAATGTCCAATAAAAATCCAAGTACGTATTTTTTCTTGAGGCAAAAAAGTCTAAGTGAGCCATTTTAACACTAAAAATTGAAATTTTGTATTGTGAGGCAAAAAGTACTAAGTGCTTTTTTTCGCGTTACACTAGTTTGGCATGCTTAATTGAAAATCTTTTACTGCAGATAAAATTGCACCATCAATAGACTACAAACATCGAAGAATGCATTTTTCTAAGTAGTACTGTTAGGTTGCAAAAGAACGAAAACTTTGAACGGCCATATCTCAAAAGTGTAAAAATGTTACTTAGCACTTTCTGCTTCTCAGGTGACGAATTATGATGGTTTTTGTTTGATTATATATACGTATATATCTTGAAATACATAATTTCACTATATTCTCCGTATTTATACTTTGAATATTTGTTTTTTTCAGGAAGAATCCAACTAGATTTGCCAATTACTAGATTTCGAATCTTGACAGTTTGTTTTGTCGCCACTGTTTCGTTTTTTAGATTTTACCAAACAATTTTCTTTACACTGTGACTTGTGTACGTAATGTATCATATTGCTGTTCTAGTTACTTGATTTTATAAGTGTTGTAGCACTTTATGTATGTACTGTACTTGCATCGGTACTGTTGACATCTTTTTGTCGGTATGGAAAAAATTGCACACTGGGTGCGAAACTGATTCTTTTTAGATCTGTTAAAATGTCTTTGTTCCCGTTTGTTATACAGAAATTCGACAGTATTTAATGCCTGTTGTAGAAATTTTGTATATATTTAGTTAGGGCCCAGTTGAGGAACAACACTGTTTTCATTTGTTACTTAGGCCAGTTACATTCCTGTTTAAGTTAGAGCAATCAATTCTAAAGTTGTCGTTGTTGATGTCTGCAGGACAAATCTGGGTGTATCATCGGTTAGAACAGAACGACAGACGGCTTGTGCATACATTGTAAGAATTCAAAAACATAAATCAATTTCGGCGTGGCGTGGTGCTTTGAAACACTGTAAAAACGTTGACGAGGCCCTGGCTTCAGAAACTAAAACAATTCTAGTATTATATATAGTAAATTTGTGTTTGTGTAACAGTTATATGAAAGGTGCAATACTATTTTGAAAATCTTCGATGAAGTTTCGGTAATTTTGTCATCGTTATAATAATGCTGCAGTATTTCTTTTCCGTAAAGTATTTTACTGTTTTGTGTTTGTTATTGAAGTTTTGTCACCGCCTGATAAATGCAGGTATACTTATTCACATAAGCGTGTCAATGTCGCGTAATGTCTTGTTATATTTGGTAGCAACTAAGAAATTCGTCGTCTGGCTGTGTTCATAAATTTTGGTATTAACTTGGCATTTGGCAAAGATTTTTTGTGTTGCGAAATTTTCAGCCAGTCTTTTTTTATGATTGACTTGGCGATCTTTGTACTGTTTCGTTCGTATCAGCCTGTTCCGTTGCTTTTTTAACCTCTCGTTTGTTTGTTTTGGGGTTGCGTTGTTTGACCAAAATTTGGTTCTTTTGTCTGACACTACTGCTGCTGCTATTACTTGTGGTTTTGTTCTTCGTTTTGTTTTCAATTCTTTTTATTATGTCTTCATAATATGTTAAACATGTCCGGGAGTCGTAATCGATTTCAAACTGGCTGGTGATTACAAGAATTTTCATGTTTTTTGCATTTCCGAAACACTGACTGCAAAATTCCACATTGAAAATAAGCATATTTAAACGAATCATAATAATTTCATTGCTGGTTTGCTTTCTTATTTGTGCTGTTTTGGTACTTTTGCTGTTGTTTTGATGTCATCAAAATGAAAAATAAAAACATGTTAGGTGTAGTAAACAATACCTTGATGTCTGATTACGCACTCGTCTTCAGCAATTTAGCAGTCTGCACCAAGTTATTGCGTTCTTGATAAAGGCTTTTTGCGGGACAAACTTGACGTGTAACTACACCCGCTTTTAAACTCTGCCTTTTTAACTACGACGCACGTGTCTAATGTGGTGTGTTTGATTCTTCCTTGGGACCTTTGAGTCTTCCCTACGCATTTTCTAGTGCAGTTTTGACAGAGCTGAGTAGAGCGTTATTGATTTCGGCTAGCTATGAGCTGACAAAGGCATAAGTCTACTGCGTGTGTGTGTATACATGCATACGTACGTTATGTTGGAGAGTCTAGTGTCTGCCGTTGTACGAAAATGTAGAGGCAAGTCTAGGGAGGATTTCAGAGTGAGGGATGCATACATAGCTAATACACGTTTCATTAAGTCTATGGGAAAGGTTCCACATACATTGAGGCTTATGTCAAGTATATGTAAGGACAAGGAAAGTAGAAACTGAGTTAATGTGAACCGTCTAGTTTGCCACATTAAATTAGTATAGGACGGCCAAGTTTTTGATATATTTTAAAGTGCCACGTACTTATTAGAATCTGGGTTAGTGATGTCTACGAGCCGTATCGCATAGTACCCCCTTTCGAAGGTGTGAGATCTTAGTCTAAGATATTTTCCCCTCCAACTGAAACCTAGCCAAACGATGCAACAAACAACGGGGTCACAAAACGGCAATCCTTTAGAAAAGTTGGTAAATTTCTAGTGAAACTGTTGGATGAAACCAATTTACAGCGAGGTCGCTAACACGAGGGTCGTGGACTAAAACCAGAGTCTGTTTTGGGATCAGATTAGGAGTTGATCTTAAGCTGGGAAGCTGGGTGCCTAAAGTCGGTCGGTTTGTAAATTTAGGATAGAACTTAGGGGTGGATCCTGAGTTAGGGTCATGTGACTTTAGTTTGAGGCCGGCCGACAACTTTTGCTCGGAGGCCGGTGAAGCTGTCCGGCTAAATGCCGGCAGGCCGCCGGCTGCGGTACAAATCACCAATGTGAAATTTAAAAAATAGAGCAACTAAGCTGGAAGTCTGACCAAAAAATGTAGAAAGCGAAATTGTTTTCTTCATATCTCAAAAACGCTTCAAGATGGCTACCATAAAGTATATATTCTCTAAACCGGATTGATGAGATCTTTCGTTTCGTGAAAATTTGAAATTTCCCGTGCGATTTCAATGGGCGCTGATTTTATATGTACAGAAAGATTGGTACATGGTACTACCGCGATTTTTTCAGAAAAATTTTCCCCTTGTCTGAAAGTCCTACACAGAAAATTTCAACTTTTTTGGTTGAAAATTGCGTGAGTTATTCAATTTTTTAGATTTTCAAAATCCTTTGATGTTTGACGCTTTTTTGACTTTGACTGGCTACCATTCGTGACTCGTTCGGTGGAAAAATTTTTTGATTTTGGATTTCGATGGATTTTCAGGACCTCCTAGGCCTCAGCTTTGACGTGATATTTGTGGTATATATTTCAAAATTTGAAAGTCGAATTTTTCGAAAAATACCACTTTTTGACACAAAATTTCGGCTTAGCGATTTCGGCAAAAGTGAGTAAAAATAGCGTAATCATAAAGTTCAATCTGAGGTAAATCCAACGATATAAAGTTTTCGTAGCTACGACTTACATTGCGTCCGCAATGAATTTTCAAACAATTTCCCTTATTTCAGGTGATTTTTGGCTGTATTTCATGTCGCCGCCTTGATTTGCCTGAGCCAGTGTCAACAAGCAAAAACCAGCTGCAAGAAGGGAAATTGTTTGAAAATTCATTGCGGACGCAATATAAGACGTAGCCACAAAAAGCTTATATCGTAGGACTCACCTGAGATTGAACTTTATGATTATGCTATTTTACTCACTTTTGCCGAAATTTTGGGTCAAAAAGTCAGTGGTATTTTTCGAAAAATTCGAATTTTGAAACACTACATGTGACTGAATACAGGATCGGTTTCAGAGTCGGCTTGTAAATTTAGGATCAGCTTGGATATACACTCCTAAGCCGATCCTGAAATGGATCCTGTTTTAGTCACTCGATCATGATCCCTATCCTGGTTTTAGTCACCTCCAATTTACAGTTGGTAGCAAAATTCTGGATCTTTTTACAGTTTTACAAGAGTTTTTATGAAATCAACAACGCTGGTGTTTTAGATATCTAATGCTTTCTTGCACTACTGTTTCGTCTTTTTCACGCTTTTTCACCGCTAAGTATAGAATTTCTCAAAGGAAATTGAAAACGTTTATTGGTTTTAGTTTGAAGCCTGCTTCCTTCTTCCCAAGCTTGATTAAGATGGAATATTTTGATACTCGGGGCCAAAAAAATTGAAAAATAGCTTTCCATGTTTTCCGAACCATGATGAAATTTTATTAATGATGGAAGTTTCCCAGCTGTTTTCGAACACGTCATCTATCTATTTATTCTGGCGGCACGCGGATAGTCCATATTGGAAGCCATCAATCCACAATCCAGCACAGGTCTTCGCCGCTGGGGTGCCAAAGTAGCGCGGATTTTTTCTTTTTTGTATCGTAGCAAATCATCAAAAAGAAATTGTTCGGCAATATGAGCGGATAAGGAAGTGAATGAAGTCTGCTGGAAGCGATCTCTCCAACACAATACGTTCAAAAACACTGGTAGCATACCGCCTCGCATATGCTTCACATACTCGTTCGACCTCACTTCTCGACTTTCCATTTCATATGAAATACTCACTAGCGTAGATACGGGGGGGGCGGCCGCCCTCCCCGAAATAATGGCTTTGCCCCCCTGAAAAAATTGGGCAAAAGAAAAATTTTACGCCCGCGCGGAGCGCGGGCGTTTAACTTTATCCAGTGCCTCAACCGATGAAAATTTGAAAATAGGGCAAAATATAGGGATTTTACCAGTAAAATATAGGGCGAAATATAGGGATACTTAACTCTTGTTACAAGCGAACTTCCAGCAACTTTTTTTTATGCACACACAATATGTGAGTTTACGGAGTGAGGCAAACTCCTACCTAAAGGTTTAAACCAAATCTAAGCAGGTTGTTCAGGTTTTTTTCAGAATTCGCAAAATTCCCGGTTAAAGTTTTTCGACAAGTTATTGGCGCTAAGAAGGAATTTCAGAAAATTTTTGAAACTTTTTGAAAATTCTACAATATATAGTAACGATATTTATGGATCAAAACTAGGGATTCACCTGGCACAGGTCAGGCCCCGATCTCGAGCTCTCGAGATTTTGTGATATCTTTTAGTGACTCTAGGACATATTTTGACCAAAATGTTAAAATTCGAAAGCCCAAAGTATCGCAAATTAATTGTTAAGAAGTTTCGGTTTCTCACCGATTTGAATGAAAAAATAAATACAAGCGTTCACTGGTAGATCCAAGAATTCGCGACTGGGGGTGCGGTGCTTCACGAGCAAATGTTCGCAGGGTTAAAGTTGAAGAAATGTCGTTTTTACAATAAAATCGATCATAAAATCTTTAATTTCTCTGCATTTCGAAGAACCGCTAATTTCTATAAGTATGGCAAATTTCCAGGCCAAAATGGAAATTTTCTACAAAATCTTCGGGCGCATTTCACGCTTTTTCTTCATAAATACTATAAATATGCTATTAGGAAGAAGAAAATTCGAGCCGGCGGCGCGCAATTTTCAGGACCTTTTTTACATTTTTCTCCTTAATTTTTCCTACCTTTGAATCAAGACGGGGAGGGGGCGGCCTCCCCTGGCTCCGACCTGCAAGCGTATGTATTATTGCATTGCGTTTGTATTCTTATTGCAATATTTGAATTTTTCAAAAAAGTTTCAATTTGGTCTCAAGTCTTTCAGGTCCTGATGAGGTCCGAGACCGACCCGGTGCATAAGTGGTGGGAAAAATCTAAGTAATGTTAAACGAGCCTAAGATATACACTAAAAACGATATATATCTAAACTTTTCCCCAATTTTTTTCGGAAAAAGCTAACCCTTTTTGTGTATGAGTTGTATGTTTTGTGTACTTTTCCATTGCCCTAGGTTTAACACGTGTCGGGATGCTTATTAATTTGAATGGAGGAAACATTTAGTTATGCACTGAAAGCAACTCTTGTGTTGGGGATCCACGAGGCCAATAAAATATGAAAACGTTGAAAAAAATCAACTTATACATAGAAGCTGAGCGTAGGATGACAAAAAGAGCTCTAACAGAGAGCTACTTATATAAGCATCTGCATTGAAAAAAGTGCGCCGCAGGCGAAATTTTTTCCATATTTAAAAATTAACCTCAAGTGTTAAAGCAAGAAAGTTTAGTTCTGTAAAGGTTGAATTGACGACAGTTTGTCCTAAAAATAGGGGAAAATAGGGCGACTTCGCTCAATATAGGGAAAAATAGGGCGACTCCGAAAAATAGGGAAAAAATAGGAAAATAGGGATAGTTGAAGCCCTGCTTTATCAGAAACATACGCAAATTATACATTAATGCTTAAATTAGCTCAATATTGATGCATTTTCCACACCATTAAAAAAATTTTCGCGCCTCCGGCGCGAATTTTGGTCATGTCGATTATCGAAAATATTATTTTTCATTAAACATGCTAACAAATGTGTGTATATATAAGTTGCTTTGCAGTTTTGCTGTTATTTGCGTTATTCCCAGCATCATCAGCCTTGGCATAATTGGTTGATATGATCAGAATACGCAGTTCTTTAATGGGAGCATCCTAATAAGTTTCAGTTTTCGGACAAGACAGTAAACGTAGAAAATAGCAAATATAGGTACAAAATGTTGTTTGTTAATCAATTGGTAAATCATTTATAAAGAATTAAATGTTTCAGTAGCGTTTAATGGCGAAATTTAAAAATTTTCTCAACTTCTGGGGGGCTCTGCCCCCCAGACCCCCGTTTGGGACTTAGCATTTCGCTTTCAGTTGTAACCAGTCGAAAACCTGTACCGCAGAAGACTTTTGAATTAATAGGACAACTTGCAGTATAATACACAGTGTGCATGTTACGCAAAACGGGAAAAATTTACCCCCCCCCCCCAAAAAGTCCTCGGACAAAACCGCCCCCCCTGAAATTTTTTTGTACCTACGCTACTGGAAATACTATTAAGGTCATTAACAACTATTTGCTGACCAAGTTTCAAACTTAAAGTATGAAATTCAATTTGTCAGAATGTTTAAGTCCACATAGGAAGAATTCCCCCCTTAGTGTTCCCTTCAAGAAATTAATGAAAAGTTGCTTCTGAAACTGAATATTTTGTGGGTTTTCCAAGCAAAATTAGCTAAGAAAATTGAAAATCTGAAAAATTATGAACTATTTTAATTATTTTATAGAACTAATGTACGGTTCCTTCACATGATGTGTTGTTTAAAACTTTGATGCTCGAAACCGTTTTGCACGGTGCTTTTGATTTGTATGCTGTAAAGCAAAACATATCTGATGATAAAATACAACGATTTCGCATCATCAGCAACAATAATATTAGTTGTCGGAGTAGTGAAACAAGCAAAGGTAGGCGGGGTCTGGGGGCGTTAATCCCCCAGCAAAGAATCAGGAGACTTTAAGAATTTTGGTTCCGGATACTGGATAGCATTTTTCTATGCATATTATGGCCCCAAAGCGTTTTGCGCCTTTCAGAAAAAAATGCTTAATTTTGCAGTTTGTGGCGCAAAAACCCAGTGAGGTGGTAATGGAGGCAAGACCCACCACTGGTAGGAATAGTGTGGTCCTGGTCTAGTTTAAGGCTTTAAGGTTTCTTTGTGTTCTAGATCTACTTATATCTGGTTATCTAAGTTATATATAGTGTATATTGAGTATATAAACGTAGCCTGTCGATAGTCCGTTTTTGATTTGATCATGTCTGCTGCTGGGCCTGCCTTTCTCCAAGATCAAGTTGAAGAAAATGCCACTGAATTGAAGTTTCCGGAAGGTAGTTACAATACAATATTTATAAATTATAGTGGTAGCTTATGCAAACAAACTACTGTCAGATTCTGTATATATACAGATACAGAAACTTTTCATTCCAAACGGAAAAGTGTTAATGGTTTCTTGTGTTTTTCTAAAATTTTTGCATCAGAGCTCTCAACATGTTCAGGCCATTTATAAATATTTATATATATTTATCACAAATGTATATACTGTTCAGTCGTACTAAGCAAGCAGATGTCTTTTCCGGAACAAGCGAAGCCTACATATATCACTAATAACTGGTTAAAGTTGTGTTAATATCGTGAAAAACTAATTGTAAAGAACACATTATTTTCTTAACAACCCATCTCTTAAAGGTATAGGTTAGTTTTGGAGAGAACACTGCTTCCGATTGTTCCATTTTTTGTTTTGTTTTTTATACTTCACAAGCTTTTTTAGAATTCGACAATGACAAAGTAGAAACTCTGTTAGTGTCTGAAGTCTACATGCTGCTGGATCATCGAAAGCAACAAAATGAACAGCAAGAGGATTTGCAGGAATTTTCGGAAGTTTTTCTGAAAACTCTGCGATACACACAGCAGATGTCACGATTTAAGAATCGGGAAACTATTCGTGCAGTTAGACAGTAAGACTGCAAATATATAATGATATAATTCTTGACTAAAGAGCTGTACAGCATTTTACAAATTAAGTTGTCATGGCAGTGAAAGGACGGTGCATTTCTAGAGATTTGTCTACAGCTTATTTGCAGCTTTAATTTATATTTACATGCAGGCGCGTAGCCGGGAGTGGGATTGGGGGTATTCCTCCCCCCCAAATTGTGGAAAGCCCCTACATTGTTCCCCGCCATGTGTAAACTCCCATGTTTCTAAATATTTTATTTAAAAATATTTCGTGTTCGGCGCGACATTAGTGCGGTTTATATATCACATCATGTTAGGTGTTAAGAACACCAAAAATGAGTTCGAAATACCCTATTCAGCGTAGTTTGATCAGTTAATGTCTCATTTTCGTGCATAAAAGCGTACTTGACCGTCGGTTGTTTTCTTTATTTTAAAGAATGTTTGATAAACATTCTTCAGACGTTGCACATTACAAAAACTTTCAGATCCCGACAAATTTTGGGATTCTCCTCCCCAAAATGGCATCGTTGTGGCAGATGAAATACCTGTTTTTATGTGGACGCGGCATTGAGGGTGGGCGGCCGCGGGGCAAATCACGTCTATGTAATGAATGATATATATATATATATATATAGTACTAACAAGGCGTGATTTACTCGGGATTAAAAAATTTTTGTCTGGTTACGCTAGTGTCTACATGTCGAAGTAATTGACTGGATGACTAACAGTGCAGTAATTTATTAGGGTGTGGGTAAAAACCAGCCCCAGCTCCAGCCCCAGCCCCAGCCTCGCACCAGCCTAAGAAAAACCAGCCCCTTCTCTCGCTGACCACTGTACACTCTAAACTAAGGACTTTAACCAGTAATTACGCGTATGTGTGTAGACAGCATATAAGTGCATGCGCCGTCCACATGCGTTAATTGTGCCTTATATGCAGTCATATAAAAATATATAGGTGTATTGGACACTATGTTTATATGAATTTGTACAATCAGGAAGGTCAAAGGAATTTATTTCCATTCAAAGAAATTAAAGAATAGAAATTAAAAAGTTTGAAATTACATATATAATCGTTATAAGTATCCCATCAGCTTGCAAGAATTTTGACATCATTCTGATGTAAAAAAATTTCGAAATTAAAAAACCCCTTTTATAAACCATTTTACTGTTTCCAGGTAATCAGTGTTTTTTTTCGCCGACGGCTTGTGTGTAACGTTACACACCTCTCCAAAAAATTTTGCTATTTTTCCGAAAAAAGTGTGTAACTACATAAAAATTCCTAATTTACTCGCGTTTTTCTTACTACATGAAGACTTTATTGTAACAATTTCTAATTTTTAAGAAGTAGGTTCTTTATAAGTGACAATTGAAATCTCAAATAATGTACTGCAAAAGTTGGTGAAGCTTTACCAAATCAGCTTGACAAAACTACATAAATAAATTATATACAATGCTATGACCTGCATTCATAGGTATCTACATAGCTAGAGAATTAAAAAAGCAGCAACAGGATTTACGTTGGGCAGATTTGCCCAACGTAAATCAAAGACTTTCTCGTAAGGCCTTCTATAGCACAAACCTGTTCTGAAATTTATCTGAACTAAGTGTATATAATATAGTGAATAAATGAATGAACAAATATATATATATATGTCTTTACTAACTAATCGTGGATTGGTAAGTCCAGATAAAGCAAATCCTTGGGCAACACCAAAATTAAATGTAAGACAATATACAGAAGGGGGGTCTGGGGGGCGAAGCCCCCCAGAAACGGTAAATATGTGTGGACAAATCAATGCTCATTCGAAAAAGTTCCGACTATTAGGCAAAATTCGTCCAAAATTTTTGTGTAATGTTACACAGTCGCCAAAAATTTTTTGCTATTTTCCAGAAAAAAGTTTCCAGAAAACAATTTCTAATTTTTAAGAAATAGGTTCTTTATAAGTGACAATTGAAATCTCAAATAATGTACTGCAAAAGTTGGTGAAGCTTTACCAAATCAGCTTGACAAAACTACATAAATAAATTATATACAATGCTATGACCTGCATTCATAGGTATCTACATAGCTAGAGAATTAAAAAAGCAGCAACAGGATTTACGTTGGGCAGATTTGCCCAACGTAAATCAAAGATTTTCTCGTAAGGCCTTCTATAGCACAAACCTGTTCTGAAATTTATCTGAACTAAGTGTATATAATATAGTGAATAAATGAATGAACAAATATATATGTCTTTACTAACTAATCGTGGATTGGTAAGTCCAGATAAAGCAAATCCTTGGGCAACACCAAAATTAAATGTAAGACAATGTACAGAAGGGGGGTCTGGGGGGCGAAGCCCCCCAGAAACGGTAAATATGTGTGGACAAATCAATGCTCATTCGAAAAAGTTCCGACTATTAGGCAAAATTCGTCCAAAATTTTTGTGTAATGTTACACAGTCGCCAAAAATTTTTTGCTATTTTCCAGAAAAAAGTGTGTAATTACACGCGTTTTTGAGCAAAAAAAAACACTGCCGGAGCTAATTCTTAGTTTTGAATGCTAATTCGCAATTAGTAAGGCGATCTAATGCTATCTTACATATTTCGTGAAAAGTTAGCCCAGAAATACTTTTAAAATTCAAGATCTTTCAAAATTCAGTAATTTTGAAAAGTTTAAGTTTTGGTTACAAATTGATCAGAAATATCTTTCTTCTGTCTGTTCAAGTTCTGTGTATTAGTTGAATCTTCGATAATGCCCAGTTTTCAGTTAGGAGGGAGGAAATTACTGTGACGTTTGGAGTTTAGAATTTTTGTGAAGGTTCATAAAACGTATAGACAAAAAAATTAAAATGTCAGGAAACGAAATGATAAACATTTATGTAAATATTTCCAAGGAAAATATTGAACTTTCAAAATGTTGATCTTGTGCATTAGAATGTTTTGATCAAAATTATATATATACTCTGTAAGTATCATTACCAATTGTATAATTTCAAACTCTTTAACTTCTAATCTTTAATTTCTTTGAATGGAAATAAATTCCTTTGGTTTATTCTGACTTGGGCCACGTCTGAACTGGGCCACAAATTTTTATTGGCTAAATTTAAGTCTGTCATTCAAATTGCTGACTCCGCCCCCTTTTCAAATTGCTAAACTCCGCCCCTTTCAAACACGTCAGATAAAAGTCATACTGTAGCGCTGATGTAAAATTTTATTGTTCTAGGAAATCCAAAGTTCCGTGGCTTCCCGAAGCAATTCTAACAATATATACTTTCGTAAGGTCGGACAAAAATTAGAAACACATACATGCGAATGGTTGCCCTTAAAAGGGCAGTTGGGATAAACTTTCCATAACCGATGTAATTACGAAATTGATAGTCTGTCCTGAAGAATTCTGGGTTATTTTCGAGAGTACCCCCCCCGTGGCCACAGGGCCCCGTTGCATAAAACAATCAGTAATCAGTTATCAGAACCATCAGTAATCAGTGTCATCAGTAATCAGTATCATTTTTTCCGTTGCATAAAGCTACTGATTGCTGAATACTGATTTACTGATAAACCATCAGTAAATGTAATTAGTATTTTATGCCAAGTACATAGAATTGTGTGAACGCCTATTCGCGAGTCAAATGATATTTACCCGAAATAGTAAAAGCTGAAGTTTTTGTGCAAGAATTATTATTAATCAATAATGTTGATTCAATAATGAATATGAAACGGTAAAAAATAAATTCTCAAGTAGAAAATTTTGGGTCGACTTAAAACCGGTTGATTTGTAAAAATAAGGCATCATATTTTAAAGGACTAAAAGTCAGGTTGTAGTCATGGGGTTAAGAAGATTTTTATATCAGTGGACACAGCGCATTCTAGTGAACCAAAGAAACTAAAATCACAAACCCCAAATAAATTAATCGAAGAAAATCGCCATTGTAACGTAAATAATCAGTGAACAAACACTGATGGCAATTTACTGACAAATTATCAGTAAACAGTAATCAGTAAAATGGTTTATGCAACACTTACTGATAATTCACTGATTATTTCACTGATAATTCACTGATTACGAATTACTGATTACTGATGAAAATCAGTAAATTTTATGCAACGGAATTTACTGATTTCTGATTACTGATTACTGATTAATCAGTAATCAGTGTTTTATGCAACGGGGCCCAGGTCGCAAAACATGTATGTAAAAATAAGTCTGCTATATACATGCTAATTATAAAAATACTAAAATTTTAAAATTTTTTAAATTTTATTTTTTCCACTAATTCGAATACGCTGATCATTTTTTCTTCTTGGACCAATCTCCTAAAGTGAATCCATGAGGATTCTTTGAATGGAAATAAATTCCTTTGACCTCCCTGATTGTATAAACTCATGTAAATATAATGTTCAATACACCTATATATTTTTATATGACTCTATCTATATAGGGCACAATTAACGCATACGGACGACGGTGTAGTCTTGTTTGGCCCAACTCTGATTTGGCCCAACTGTCACTTAGAACTGCTAAGCCCCGCCCACTTTACTAAAGGGAAAAAGTCTTACGGTAGATTGTACCACTTGTAAATAACAGTGAGGGGAGGGGACTGTTTACAAAAATTATTACGTTTCTGTCCAAAATATGAATTTTTAATTTAAAATTAATTTAATTAAACTGATAATCTTTAGAAGTACCCAATATTCACTGTAAAAATAACTAACTAAAATAAAAATGTAACAACATGAAAAATTGCGGTTATACTATTAACAAAATTATAATTCAAATTCATTCAACAAACTTTAATAATTTATATACCGACCGATAAAATTTTTGAAATTTTATACAATGTATATATACAGCTTTTAAACTTCGCTGATTTTTTTCAATTTACACGAAAATAAAATATACAATAACAGTTATCATATGCATGTATACATACATGTCTGCGTTTTTGAATTTAATTGGTCCTGTGCCGTTGTGTAAAACAACCAATCATTTTTATTGGGCCAAGTCAGAGTTGGGCCAAGTCATACCAAACCCGGACGACGCATGCTCTTATATACTGTCTACACACATATGCGTAATTATGTGTTAAAGTCCTTAGTTTAAGTGTACAGTGGTCAGCGAGAGAAGGTGCTGGTTTTTCTTAGGCTGGTGCGAGGCTGGGGCTGGGGCTGGGGCTGGAGCTGGGGCTGGTTTTTACCCACACCCATTTATTAAAAAGGCTGCCTCGTAGTCTAGGGTTCATGCGAAACACCGGGAATATCAGGGAAAGTCCTGAAACACCGGGAAAAACCGGGAAAATGAGAATGTCAGAGGAATTTTTGTATTTTTTGCTACAAATTTAATGAATTTCAGTTTAAATTTTTAAAACCAATTTCAAATTTTACCCCCGAAATTTGCATTTCTTTTAGTTCCTACTAAATCCTTCACGATAAGGTAGATTTTCGAATTCGTTGATCTCTTCTTATGTCCATTTTTAAGTTTTGACACTGTATTTGGTTTTCAGGATTCTAATTAGATGAATGGTACAGAATTTTCTCAAAAATTGAAACATACATATGTTACACACATTTTGAGGTAACTTGCCTGCTTCCGCCAAAATGGTTATTCTAAAAATTATTTTTACTTTTAGAAATTTCATTTACGTTTACAAATTGTATATATTAACTATTCATCTCTGCTTAAGTGTCAGTTGAGATTGTGAAAGCAAATAAAATCAAGCTAGTGCGAACAGTGACGGATGGATTTTTCCGGAAAAATTTATTGCAGAAATAGATTTGTTGTTTTTCTTCAGTTTTTGCAGTAAACGAATCAAAAATCTCCGTTTTTGGAGAAAAATTCTATTCTCCCCAAAAATGTCAAAATTTCTGAAAAGTTTCTTGGCTGTTCAAAATGAAAAGAATTAAAAGTTTAAAGGAAAGTTTTATTGACAAAACAAAATTTTTTGACTTCTAGATGCGTTGGCCTCCCGACCCCTCGAATAGTATGGAGTTTGTAACGGTATGCAATGCTGGAAGGCAGGACCGCTACAAGCGAGTCGTGGGCAGGCCAACAAAGTAAAGTTTCGACCAAAATTATGAAAATAGTCTAAACCCTGAAATCAAAACATCTGAATATCTGGAAAATGACGAAAAATTGATGAAGTCCTATTTTTTCAAAAAACGCCGAATTTTGTCCATTTTCTAAATTTTTCACATCTAGCAAAGTCTCCAGGATATATATAATATGTACGTATATAATATCTTTTTACAGTGAGTTTTAAAATTTTTCGTACTTTATATCGCGGATCGCCTATGAGAACAGACGGTATATATATATATATATATATATATATATAGATTTCCAAAAACTACGAATACATTAACAAAACGTAAAATCTGTTCTTTAGTTGCTGTTGACCTTTGGCTGACCATCCCTGCCGAGTAGAAAGATTTGAATTTCACAAAATAAAAATTCCATTAATAGTAGACAAAATATCCCAATTTGAAAATCGCAATTAATTTTTGGGGTCTTTTCCAGATTAACCCCACTCTCAAAATCCTTCAAACTTGACCAATTGAGCTAAAATTTGGTATGGGTATGCTGTCGACCTCGCTGAGTTCAAATATTGCGAAATTTTTTGATTTCGAGGAATTCAATTTTTTTCGATTCGCAAGGGTGGACCAAGGGAAACCGAAAAAGTTTTTGTCGCCGGCTTTGCTGAAAAGTTGCATACAGGGGTATTCTGTGTCGCTGAACAAGACTCTTGCACTCTGAACCATTTTTGCATTGCCACAGAACCAAAATTTTTATCTATTTTTATATGAAGATTTTGGTATCGCAGCACTCGTGATCTAAAGCCTGTTTTTGGTCAGACTTTTGCTTTGAATGTGAGCTTTGAATTTCAGCAAAATGAAACAATGTGTAATACTGCGTTCGATAGCTAAAATGCTCAAATGGATTCAAAACAGATACAATCGTCACTATAATTACGTATAATCTTCGAAATTTACTGCCATTTACTGGAACAAAAACCGGAAAAATGGGTCTGAAAAACTGGGAAAATAAAATCCAAATGTCCGCATGAACCCTGCCTAGAGTTGGTAACTGCAGGACTTGCGGTTCCTTGTACGGATGCCGGATTCACGGCTGTAGAACTATAGGAGGAGTTGTTACAGACTTTGTAGGTAGTTCCAGAACCCGCCCGATCCGTGTTAGTTGTACTTTGTAATATTTTAAGTCCTTGTTTTGCCTTTGACTGATTCGTTTTGTCGTAACTTTTGTAGAGTCCTGGGTAGCAAGCCGCAGTTGCATAAGTTTGAAGTAGCTCAGCTTGGTAATCTGTGTCCAGAAACTGCTGAAGAAGCCAAAGCTCTGATTCAAAGGTACGGTGTGCACTGACTCTATGTACGTACGTACGTACGTGTTTATATACGAGGGAGAGTTTAAGAATTACGACCTAGCAGGGAAACACGTATATACCTGTACCGTTCTGTATAAACATGTGCTAGTTGGCTTTATTGATTGGAGAAAGAGTGACGAAGATACTGTGCTTTGAAACTGAAATAAAAATGGTGATAACTGATAGGTGGATAGGAAAAAACGAGGTGGATAGGAAAAAACGGACGGTCTCGGAAAAATGCAGCAATTTGAGAATTTTTTAGAAATTTTAATTAGTGAAAACATTTATTATTCCAATAATACATTCTTGAAGCAGCATTTTGACAGGAACTCGAAAAATAGATTGGTATTAATTTGTGTTTACATCATCTCCACATGGACAGCCATTGTCAAACATAACTTATTGGAGTCGCGTTGTCTTTCTAGCGTGTGAACGTACTTCGCATAGATTTGGCAAACTTAGTGTTTTCGACATGAAACAACCTTTGACCATGCAAAATATCTAATTTCGTTTAGACTGTCTTAAAAACCTGGCAAGGTACTGTTGAAGATACTTTCATTTCAATTAAACTCAGTCTTGCTCCCAAAATTTTAATAGATTTTGCCTAAAGGGAACTGGATAATTTTATGGAGTAAAAAGATCTTTCACTTTACATGCCATGTAAGAAGCTCCCCCGAGCTTTCGGGCTTAAGCCCGGTTTATACTTCTGTCTGTTTCTGGCTGTCCACTTGTCCACTCACATACTGGTTTATACCTTTCAGTTTTTCCGTTTGTCCTTTTGTCCGTTTGAGTTGATTTATATTTTTCCGTTTGACCCTGTGTCCTTTTGTCTGTTTGTCCCTAAAGGATGTCCTTATACATTCAACACTTCTCTTCTTTTCCGGTTGTCCGTAAGCGACAAGTATGAGTTAGTTCATAAAGTTCATAAAGCAAACCAGACAAACGGACAAGCGGAAATTGGCAAATGTACAAAGGGAAAGCGAGGTATGAACTGAACTGTAACTTCGGCAAACGGAGAAAAAGAAAATTCGGACAAACAGACAAACCAACAATCGGACAAGCGGAAAATACATGAACCGGGCTTTAATGTTTCGAGCATTAACACATTGCGAACCGCTCAGTATCTTACTCTTGGGTTTCTTTCCAGTTGTCTTTTTTTCTTTTCTTTCTTTTCCAGTTCTGACCCCGACTTTTTGGTTTAGTTTAACGTTACAGTACATTTCATGAAAAGCAGGACTCTTGGCGAAGTTTTCAGTTTAGCGAAATGCCGCAAAGTGATGGCGATTTTCGCCAAAATTGGCGAAAAGATCTCTGTTAGTGTTGGCGACATTAATTTTCGCTATTTTTCGTCAAATCTGCTGGTATGTTTCGCCAACTTTGGCGAAAATCATCATCACTTTCACGATATTATGTTGCCTCACCCAATCTGTACACTTCACCTAACGCTTCTAGTTTTCGTGAAATGTACTGTATTTGACTGTAGACCACTTTATATTATCTCAACTTTTGGCCTTCCACCCCGCCACTGGGGGGGGGGGGGGGCAGGGTTACCATGCTTTTCCACGTTAAGTTTTTTCGCCTAAAGTAAACTCACTTACTCTTCCCATTATGAAATCTATTTTATTTATCTGTTTTTCATTTGGTTTTCTAAAAGAAAACTAGAAGAAGTCTTCATATTTATTATTTTTTCAGCTTGGAAACGAAATTTGAGGACGATGAGCTGCAGGAATTATTGGATGATATTCAGTCGAAAAAGACCTTTCAATGATTTTACTGTTGTTGACATTTATGTCTATGAAAATATGTGTATTTTTTGTTTATTGAGAGGATGAGAAGAGGATAAGTATATAATAAGCTTTTGTAAAGTAAGAAAATCAAGTTGATAGGTATATCTTAGTATTGCTTTTCTGTGCTCCGTCCAGAACAGTTTTATAGTTTGTTCGTTTTCGAGTAGGGGGAATCTGACGTACGTGCCATAATTGTTATTTCCTTGCTGGCTATCATGCCTGCCCCTGCTGCGCCAATAATGGCGCTGCCGGCAATAAGACCCCCACAATGTGCAAAATATAGAAATTTTCTTTGGTATAGCCCGGAAAATTTAGATGCTGCTCCTCTGCTACTTCTTGAATTTCAACTCAAACTAATTTCTACCTAAATGTTTATCGCCGACGTCATGTTGTCAAAAATTCAGCCTACTAGTTACGAATATGAAAAACAGATAAAAGAAACTTGCAACTATAGCGCGCTGCTATTTTGTTAGAGACAATTCAAATTTGAATACTATTTTAATTACTTAATGACCTGGATAAACTTGACATAGGGGCTAATTATTGAAATTAAGGATCAAGTAAACAATTCCCCCCCCCCCCAAATCCCAAGTAAACTCTCCCCTCCAGCGCTTTATCTCACTCAAAACTTGACCGAATTGGTTAAAACTTTGTGTGGAGGCATTCCATCCAACACATGTCTGATTGAAAAATTTAAAAAATTTTATGTTTTTTTAAAGAGGGACCAAGGTGAACCAAAAAAAGTTTTGTCTCCGATTTTGATGAAAAGTTGTATATAGGGGTTTTCCGTGTTGTTGAACACGAATCTGAAGTCCGTTTTTCGATTCAGCTTTTCGTTAGTTCAGTACAAGCTTACATCTTAAGTTTACTACTTTAGCTTACATTGAACAAACAAAAATGTGAATGAATTTCAGATTCGTGTTCTGCGACCCTGGAAATCCCTATATACACCTTTTCAGCAAAATCGGAGACAAAAAATTTTTTGGTTCCCCTTGGGCCCCCCCCCCTTAAAAAAACTTAAAAATTTTAAAATTTTAAAATGTTATTAACAATCTATCAGACATGTGTTGAAATGCCCCACACAAAATTTGAGCTAAATTGGTCAAGTTTTGAGAAAGTTAGCATCAAGTAAACTATCTCCCCCCCCAATTGAGGCTGGGAGGGGGGAGATTGCTTAGTTTAGTTGATCCGAAATTAATTTCTTCTGGCCGAAACCAGGTATTTTTATTACTTTCTTAGTTGCATCAGAGAATTTTCTGAGATGTCATAAGAGGGCAGCAGATATAACAAGACATTGTATACTGTACACAGCTGTTTTTGTAAGGAGATGCCTCAATTTGACCTGTCCTATGTTGTGCATTTAAGGGTTAAGAAGCTTTTACTCTTACTTTAACCATGTTATTGCAAACAATTTCTCAAAAACTTTCCTTCTCAAAATCTACATGCATACTTCTTGCGTCATTGAAGCGATCCAACTCTAGCAATGAATAGCGACGTCTACTTTCGGTGCACTGTTTCGCCATGCTAAGAATACTTCCACAATGACAGTTCTGCTTTTTTCTTATTCTCAGTAACATTAACTTTGCATACATCTTGTTCTTTACGTGACAATAAACGGTGTTGCATTCCTAGCTGAATTTTAGTTCTTTACAATGTAAGCTAAATAATAAGTAATGTTGTTCACCCAGCTCGCGATGCCGGTCGGCCGGAGGCGAAGGCGATAACATGCAGAAACTGTCAGTGGCCGCCTGGTCGGTCGCTCCGTATTTAACTGACCAGCCTGTCACTAACCTTCCGGCGGAATGCATCTGACCGGCCGTCCTGTTCTCTCTCAACCTGTGGCCACTGGCCACGTTAGTCAAGTCAGCAAATGAGAGTTATCTACAAATTATAATTTTGATGTCACTGGATAGCCTTCAATTTGTTTTGTAGTATGTGTCTTTCCTTTTAATTTGTAGTTGCAAGGTTAATGAGAAATCAGCGTTTGAAATTTCATCTTTAACATGTGCAACGTGCTTTATATTTTACCCATATAAAGCATCCCAATTCGTAATCACCAGGCTGTTGTAACTGAAAACATTAAATTTTCATGATCGCCTTAATCCTCGTTCTTGTTGTATCAAGTTCGCTTTACAAATTATTTGTAATTGCTTGGCTTCAACCTAATTTTTGCATGCTAGTCTTAAGTTTAAAGCTTGTGGAAAATTAAGGGGGGGGTCGCTTTGGGTCAAAATCGATAGTCACGGATTTCGCTCACTTTCATTACCTACAATATAGGTACACATGTTCTCAAAAACAAGACAAAACATTAGAATTCGAAACTAAACAGTGACAGAGATATTCAGCTATAAAGTTGGAAAACTTGAAAATCAATGCGATTTGCCCTCCAAAGTCATGTTGAGACAGAACGGTAGCGAAATTTTGGTCAACTCGAAATTCCAAAAATTGACTTTTTGTGACCTAGAAGAGATCAAAGGCATAGGTGTACCTGGGGGGGGGGTGGGGGGGGAACCCCTCCCACCAAATGGAAAAGTGCCGACCCCACCCTCGAAATTTTGGAGGCAGACCCCACCCCCAAATGGCCAAATCCCAGACCCCACCCACCCAAATTTGCCAGACCCCACCCTCAAAATTTTGAAAATTTTGCTTCAAAATTAGTAAAAATTCGAAATTTTTTGGAAAAATTCGAAATTTTTGCAAAAAATCCTAGTTTTTCGAACAAATGAGCAAAAATGAAGAAATATTGTTGATCTTTAGTTGGAAATAACGCTTTTTTAGGAAATTTAGGATTTTTTTCCAAATTTTTGACCAAAAAATTTTTTACCCCCCCCCCCCAAATTCGATTTTTCCGGACCACCTCAAAACGGCTGACCCCACCTACCATAATTTCGGCTATAAGCATTTGCCTTTACCTTAATGTCAGGCAGGCATTGAGAGTTTTATATGCCAATTTTGGTGACTTTCGAGTGGGTAACGAGTGAGAAATTATTACAAAAACGTGAAAATTGTGCAAAATGATGATTTTCGGCAAAATTAGCCCACTTTGTGGCAAGTTTTTTGAGAGCACTGCAAACGGTAGAAATTTGCAACTACTGTCATAAGAATTCTGTGTATGCGTAGAGTGCAACTATCTATAAGCGATTTCTGTAGCTATTGCCAATCCTGCAGGAGAGGCGAAAATGTTTTGCTGGTCCTGTTTTTCGTGGTACAAAAAGCAGCAATTTTCCGAAATTTTGACTTTGAAAAATCACCAAAAATCCGACACTCAACAGAATTGTTCCAGAAGGTTTATTTGCACTCTCTGATATGTCCATAACGTGTACAACAAGGTTGCAGCGCTGTATCTTGCATGCAGCGAAAAATTTTTCTGCCACAACCTTTTTAACCTAACTTTTTCATTTTCCTATGTTTAGCCCAGTCGAGGTAACTTTTGAAGGCCCCTACAGAACGATTGAAGCAATATTACGCAAAACGCACCTGTCTTGTTTTGGGAACCCATTAGGACTACAATGTGAAAATGAGCAAAATCGGAGATAGTCGAAAAATCGGCCAAAAAGCGACCCCCCCCTTAACTAATGATCTTACGCAAAATGCTAAAAGCAAAAAACGAGAAACCTATTCTTGCAAAAGCCTGCACTGCACCAATGTAGTCTTCCACGGTAAAGACCCCTCGTTAAGATTTAGTGGTACTTCTGCCGTGGGCACGGCACCCCATAGTAAAGAGCACAATCAAGCCATAAAATGCACATAGGTTTATAACAGAACTCGAAAAGATGCATGTATGGAAGTGCATTTTAGCATATATAGTGCATCTGAATCAAGAGGCAAAGCGAACGTTTTTGGCATAATTTCTGCTGAATCAAAATGTGCATAAAAATTACATCAAAAGCAAAATTACTGATGCATAGACCACAGTTTTGATTTGATACAGTTCAATTTTAGTTTTTGAATATTCAGTTAGATTCGATTCAGTTCTATTTTTCGCTGCAAAAAATTGATTTGATTTTATAAGTTCGATTAATCAAAAATCAAATGTCGCATCAAACATTTGATTCTATTTAAAAATCAAAACAACCGTATACATAGTCTGTAACAGGTGAGACAGAGGCGGGTTCAAGATCCAAAGACCCCCCAATGAATTCTAATCTGCCAGGGGTTAAGGTGGTGGTATACTTTTGTGCAATGCTTCTGTCGTGATTTTTTTGAAACGCTATAACTTTCGCAATTTTGAAAGTTGGAAAGAGCTTTATACATCGTATTAAAGCTTATTGTCTGTACATTCATTTGAGCTTACGAAACTGGCAAAATTAGAAAAAAATAGCAGAAATTTTCTGACATGCTGAGTGCTGACATCTAACACGATGAATATAGACCAAAAGTTTTTGAACATCGATTTCTCAAAACTGAAGAATCGGCCAAAAGTTCTTTCTTTGCCACGATATGAAGGACGCATGGGCCGAGGGATGTTTTTTTGGATTTGGTTCAGCAGGTCTTAACGGTCGAGAAAATCGGCCAAATGCACAGTAACACGAAATTTTGCAACTTCGCATTGAGTTTTCTTGCTACTCAATATGTTTTAGCCCAAACCAAGAAAAACGTCCCTCTGCAGAAGTGCGAATTTCGATTCTGCCGAAAATCTCCGGAATCAGTTTTTGAGAAATCGATGTTCGAAACAAAATAATCGCAGTTTTGCCAAAATGGTTGTTCGGCCAAATTTCTAGCTGAAAGCAATAAAGTCCGGCTAATAGTCATTCATAAAATGTGCATTTGGACGATGTATCGATTGAGTATAACTAAGCCAATTTTGTCCTTAACATGTGGCAGTAATTTTGAAAAAACTGATTTCCTTGAAAATGGCCATTTTTTGATCCTAAAACAATTTTTTGCTTATACTGACTTAACCACTGGAGATAGCTCAAAGGTTGTAAGAGTAAAAATGTTCATTTTCGAGTCCTCTTTCCAGCCATACCAACCAATCCCGTGTCTCGTCTACCTACTGGGAGCCTATGGCCAAAAACCAAAACTTTCTTATCTTTTGGCCTAAAAATATGGGACTGGTCCAAGTATGTTAAAGAGCACGGAAATGGGTTATTTCGTAAGTTTTAGCCATTTACGTAAAGGATTAAAGCCGTATGAGTGAAAATTACCCTTAAGGAAACTAGCACCTAAAGCAAAAATAGCCGGAAAATAGATTTTTGCAAAGAACTGAAAGAAAATGGTTATACTAGAATTGATAAGTAAGATTTCTCATATATTTAAAAAAAATCGACCAACATTATATGCATTTTTAAGTCTGAAGATTTTGTTGCAAATTTTGAGAAACTGAAATTTTTACTGCAAACTACACATAGTGACTTTTTATAAAAATCTCCTTGATTTACGTCTAGGGTTGTTCCGATAAGAAATTGAACGGGCCGGGCCCGGGCCCGGCCTAAATTATCAAACGGGCAAGGCCCGGCCAGGCCCGGCACGGAGCCCAGGGCCCCAGGGCTCGCTACTGGACCCGGAGCCCAGTCAAAGCCGGAGCTCGCTACCACCCCCCGCCAGGGTTTTTTGGTTTTCGGATTTGCGTCAACCTTGCGTCCCGCTAAGTTTAAGTTGCGTCCGGTTAAGAAATTTTGCGTCCAGGTTGAGTTTTTGTTTTATCGTGTTTTCAGTGCAAAAAATTGTTTTATGTGTAAAATTTTGATGATTCCGTTAGTGTAACACTGTTTACACAATTTAGAAAGTTGATGCTGCTTAAAATGTACGATGACAAGGGTATCTATAGAATATAGATGCGGGCAATGTACACGGCGGGGGGGGGGGGCTGGGGGGCAGAGCCCCCAGAAGTTGGAGATTTTTTGCAATTACGGATTAAATCCGTAATAGAAATGTTTAAAAGAATTAATTTGGTATCTGTTACATTTCATTCTTGGCGTAAATTGCAACTGTAAATTTTTGTATTTTGAATAAGGTCACTACAGTAATGGGGTAACTTCGGCACCTGGCCAAAATTAATGTCGCACTTCGAAATGTCAACGTATGACAGCGGAGCGCGATAGAGAACGTCGAAAGCGTAAAATTGACACCAAAACTGGCTCGGTTGGGCTAATAATTCAAAAGTTTTACTGCTTGAAATTTTGAAAACCAGCCGAAGTTACCCCATTTTCTTATTAACGCTAGTTACAATAAAGTCATCGTGAAATGCACGTACATAGGCCTTTTGTATTTGAAAATTTTAGAAAAATGGTAGTCTTGCATTATGTAATTCAAATTGCAATTCATGTATTTTTTGCGAAAAACGTTTCTTGGAAGAACCAAAAAATTTGGATATTCTGCGATGATGACTGTAGTAAGATCTATAAACTTATTGAAGTGAAATTTATGAGTTCGAAAAGATCTGACATGGATGCAGGTGGACAACAACGTAACAAATAACACTGAGTAGCATTGAGGCATGACCTTGCACCTTGGCATTCCATGACAAAGTGGGAAACACCGGGGGTCTGGGGGCGGAGCCCCCAGGACCCGAAGAAATTTTTGGTAAAAACGGAAATATTGGTACTGGAAACATTTAAAGTTTTTACTCTTACAAAAGTGAATTTCTCCCGAAATATATAATGTTGCGTCTAGCTTGCGTCCCGTTAAAATTTCATTGCGTCCAGATAAGAAACTTTGCGTCCAGACGCACATCTGGACGCATAAAACCCTGCCCCCGCCCAAAGCCCGGGCCCGCTCATTGGCCTGGCTTTAAATTCCAGGGGCCGGTGAGAGGCCCGGACTTCGATGCCCGGGCCAGCTACTAGGCCCGGCTCAAAGCCCGGGCCGGCCGCTGGAAGTCCCAGACTCGTAGACGGATCCCGGCAGGCACGACGAGCCCGGCCGGTCCGGTGGGCCCGGCCTCTAAATCCGGGCCCGGTAGCGGCCGGGCTTGCAGCCAGAGCTGGGCCGGGCTCAACACAAAATTTTCCCGGCCCGGGCCTAAACCGATCCGGCCCGGGCCCGGCCCAGAGTCCAGAGCGCGCTACACGGCCCGGGGATAACCTTATTTACGTCTATGTGCTACAACATGCCTCCTCAAAATTTTCTTGGGACAAACGCCATACAAAATCAACACGTTTTTAATTACACCAAAAGTTTAAAATTTTTCCCGTGCCGGGAATCGAACCCGGGCCGTGCGGGTGAGAGCCGCAAATCCTAACCACTAGACCACACGGGATGTAATTTCAGTTTGTCAGAGCTAGTATTTTAGACGAGTGCAAACAATTTCAATGTTTGACAACTGGTTTCTGTACACATAATGGCAGTAGAGAGAGAGATAGCAGCATGCTGTCTGAGTTTTACTTTAGGATCGTCATTAAATATTTCAAAATAACTAACATTATTCAACAACATAGGCCACTTGAGGCAGATGTATATCTTGAGAATTATCTTGAGAAAAAGTTGGGGATGGGGATAGCCGAAATTAGGGTGGGTGGAGTCAGCCGGTTTTGGGTGGAGTGGAGTCCGGAAAAATCGAATTTGGGGGAGGGGGTAAAAATTTTTCTTCAAAGTATTAAGAAAAAATTTGCTTGTCTACTAAAAAGACGCTATTTACAACCAAAAATTAGCAACTTGGTAATTTTTCGAAAAAATGTAATTTTTGGGAAAAATTTCAAATTTTTCCTGATTTGAAGTCAAAATTTCGAAAATTTTGAGGTTGGTATGGATATTTATTTTCACATCACTAAGTTTTATGCATGTCATGTCGAGTTTTGGACCGACATCACCAACTTGCGAAGGCTCCACAGCAGGGTTTTTTTTTGGTTTTCGGATTTGCGTCAACCTTGCGTCCAGCTAATTTTAAGTTGCGTCCCGTTAAGAAATTTTGCGTCCAGGTTAATTATTGTTTTAGCGTGTTTTATATGCAAAAATTGTATTCTTTATAAAAATGCAGAATATTTCTTTAGTGAAACATAATTTAATCGTCTGAAAAAGTACTTAGAACGGTGATGCTACTGAACAGTAATGCACGATTATAAAATATGTGAAATATGCCCTATATACACGACGGGGGGTCTGAGAAAATTTTTTGCGATTACGGAAAAATCCGTAATGCAAATGTTCAAAACGATTTAATTCGCATCTGTTGTATCTAACACATATCATGACCAATTTTTGATATTATTGACACACATTATTCAGATGTTTTGATGTTATAGTTAAACTAATTAAGAATTAGTTAAATAGCTATAAAATTAATATCATTCAGAACAAAGGCAGTAATCTTGTTTCGAAAACTCTGAGAACTAATGAATTCCGGAAACATCATGACAAACAAGCAGCGGGGGGTCTGGGGGGCGGAGCCCCCCAGAAGTTGGAGAATTTTTTGAAATTACGAATAAATCCGTAATGAAAAGGATTAAAAAGATTAATTTGTCATCAGCTACATTTAGCTAAAATACCTAATGCATTTTTTGTGTAAATTACATTTGTAAGTTATAGAATTTTGAGTTGTTTTCATTTTGAGAAGTCAGTATCAATAAACAAAGAGCGTGCATGCGATGCGTAGTGCAGTATTAATCAAAGGCAAAAACAGTGAAATATTAACGTTGGTTACGAATACGATTGATTAACCCTTTAATGCCTGAATTTCTTCAGGACAAACGTTTTTCGATGACTGCGCTAGAATGCTTTAAATGAACCAAACCAAAAATTGGATACTCTACAAATTTGGTTGACTTTTGGTAATTAAGGGATTAACCCCCAGAAGCTGAAATGTTTTGAAAATCCAGTCAAGAACAAAATTTAGACTTTAAAAATGCGATTGTATGAACCTCATTACATTACAGGATCCCAAAAATTTGGATAATCGGCTACGGCTACAAATTTTATTAATAATGGGCTTTGACCTGTTATGTATCGATACAGGTAGATAACTCAACTAATAACTCAACAAGTACTGACACTTTACAAAGCGTTGGCATTCGATGACATAGTGGAAAACACCAGGGGGTCTGGGGGGCGGAGCCCCCCAGAAACTGAGAAAATTTTTGGAAAATATGGAAAAATTGGTACTGGAAACATTTAACGTTTTCACTTTTACAAAAGTGAATTTTCTCCCGAAATAGTGTTGCGTCTAGCTTGCGTCCCGTTAAAATTTCGTTGCGTCAAGATAAGAAACTTTGCGTCCAGACGCACTTCTGGACGCAAAAAAAACCCTGCTCCACAGGAAGCTACGCTCTTTTAAACTTTAAATTCCAGTATTTTGCATCAAAACCTAATATATACTGTTGTGTGGCATAATTGGCCAACCAGAGTTGGGCTGGGCAATACAGGAATACACCGGTGCTCCGGCCACAGAACGCGAATGTTCCCCGTTTGAGGGGTCGAGTCGAAGTCACAGGGAAATTTTTCCCTATAGTAACTTCCCACCGAAAAAGCTTCACTAGGGAAATCTTTTCCCTGGAATTATTTTGCTGCCTGTGGAGTAACCATAACAACTGACTAACTTTGGCACAGCAGAACTATCCCTTTATATAGGAGGTTACTAAAACCAGGATCGAGATCAGGATCAGGATCTATTTCAGTATCAGGATCGGGTGATTAAAATTTAAAAACAGGGTCCATTTCCGGATCGGTTTGAAACTTCAAGATTCATTTCAGGATCAGATTCAGGATCGGCCTGTAATTTCAGGATCCGGCTTAGGAGTGGATCCTGAATTAAACAACGGTGTCTGTCTGAAACAGGATCGGTTTCAGAATTGGCTTGTAGATTCAGGATCCGGCTTAGGCCTAGATCCTGACGTCAGGACCGGGTGTCTAGTCTATAAACATAATCCATTTCAGGACCGGCTTGTAACATTTCAGGTTCGGAAGGGTCGGGCCCTTGGGTGTGTGGGTAAAATCCAGCCCAGTCCCCAGCCCTAGCTTCCAGCCCCGGTGGGTAAAACCCGGCCTCCAGCCTCCAGCCCCTTGGGTAAAGTCCAGCCCCGACTGCCAGCCCCATTGGGTAAAACCTGGCCCAGCCCCAAGGGTAAAACCCAGCCCCGTTTTCCAGCCCCCTTTTTCCAGCCCCTTTTTTCCAGCCCCTTTTTTCCAGCCCCCGTTTTCCTGACCACGTTTTCCAGCCTCTGTTTTCCAGCACCTGGGGCTGGGGTTATGTTTATCCCAGCCAGTAGTATGTCCCGGTCCGTGTATTAATTCCATGAACCTGGACCGTTCCTGAGAGCAAGCACAGATAAGTCGGGTCCCGACCAGTACCTTATTTCCCCGTTTAACCAAAATCCAAGTTAAAATATGAAATATTTAACACACAAGACAAGACAAACACTTCTGTGCTAGTGTCATTCAACGATCCTGTGAAGCGAAACCGGCCCAGGCCCACTGTAGACCGGCCGGCCGGTCTAACTAAAGCCCAGTTTACACCACCAAACTTTCGCCAAAGCAAGCTCTGACCAAACTCAAGTTTGGTGAAAACAGTTTGGCAAACTGTCCTTATACACGAGCAAACATTGGTTTGTCAAAAGTTTGCCAAACTAGTGCCAAACTTTTGAAAGGAACTAATTAGATAGCGTTTAAAATAGGCGCCAGTTTGTGACGTTTTATGTTTTAAAACCAAACCTTTTAGTGTGCTCATAGTCATAAGTGTGGCGGATGCGGAGGGGATTTTCCTCTCTTTTCCCTATAGTTGTAATAGAAATTCGAACAGACTAAACGGAATATAAGTGGAAGTATAGTGGAGTTAAAAAACCACAAGACTAGGGCCCAACTGAAGTAAAACTTATTGATGAAGTTTATATTGGTCCTGCCATGGTCATGTGTTGCAATCTGATTGGCTGTTTTCACCAAACGTTTGCAAAAAGTTTGGTCCTACACCAAACCCGGTTTGACAGTTTGGTGGAAGTTTGGTCAAAGTTTGGAGCGGTTTGGTGTTCATTTACACGGCCAAATTTTCACCAAACTTGAGTTCGATCAGAGTTTGGGTTGGCAAAAGTTTGGTGGTGTAAACTGGGCTTAAGTCCCTTCACCGGTCGGATTGCCAGCTTGTGACAGCTTCGCCGAATTGGAGCCTTAAAATGTTCGAAACTATCAAATATTTCACATTTTAACTTGTATTTTGGCTAACCGGACAATTAAGGTACCGGTCGGGACCCCACTATTCACTGCTTACTGTCAGAAACTGGTCCAGATGAATGGAATTCATAAGGGCCGTTTCATGCTGCTGGCTGGGAAAAACCTAATACCCCAGGAGCTGGAAAACGGGGCTGAAAGATGTTGGCTGGGTTATACCACATGGGCTGGGAAGTGGGGCTGTGTTTGACGGGACCACAAAGACATTCCCCATTTTAATCAAGCTGAATTCAAGTGTCGACCACTGATGACTCTCTGGAACAGTGCACTCGCATTAGAAAGACGCCAGGATTTTGTGGCGGAAGGGACCTGGACGGGAAATCGTACAATTCTCAGTACTGGTGTAGCGCTTTTACCAGGGCTGGCGGATCAGGAAGAAACCAAGGACAAGCCCGAGCGGGAGGCGTCAGGCACCCTCGTACCCACGAAACCAGGTCCTAGAAGAGAGAAGGGAAGAGGGAAGTTCAGCTTTTCACTCACCATTGAAAGTAAAGAATTGGCCCAGCCGGGTTTCGAGCCACGGCCCTTTTGACTCCGCAACAGACATGCTAACCAACTGCACCACAGGGCCATCAGCTGAACTCCCATATCAGGCTTATCAATCTTTCCTATGCCTGCTTCCCTTACACTGGGACCCGAAGGAGTGACCGCGGGTCACTTGCGCTTCTCCCCCAGCCATAACTTTTGATATTTTTGAGCAATAATTTTGAAATTTTGTATGGATGTATACGGGATACTTAAAAATTCAAAAAATTTAAAATTTAAAAAAATTTTAAAAGTTAAAAATTTTGAAATTTTTAAATTTTTGAATTTATAAGTCTCCAGTATACACCCATACAAAATTTCAAAGTTATTGTTCAAAAATATCAAAAGTGATGGTTGGAGGAAAGCGCAAGAGACCCGTAACATTACGTGGAATCAGAGGTCACATCAGCAAAGCTAACTTAGTAGTAACGGCAGTGCAAACAACTGACTACACCAGCCAGCTGACGACCACTAAAGCCAAGTATCTGCGCCGACAAATTTTCAAGAGTCTTCTCCTTATAATCAACAATTGACGTTAATTGTGTAATGTATTGTAGATGTAATGCATTTTTGTGTAAATTGCATTTGTAAATTCTTGAATTTTGAATAAGGTCAGTATCAATAATGCATAATGTAAGGTATGCGTGATGTATTAGGGTCTTTCTCATTATCCTCCCCCCCCCCCACAGCTGGATCAAACTTCCGAAGAAGCACAATTTGACGGATTGAGTTTAAATTTGGTAGTGGTAGGTTTTCACTTTTCGGACCTGCTCAATGCTCATTTCAAAAACACAAGAATTTTGAAATTTTAGTTGGTAAGGGGATCAAAAATATTTGTTGTCCATAGTGTTGTTTCAGTAGCCCATTTTAGTTTCAGTTTCAGTTTCAGTTTCAGTCGACGACCTAAGTTAATTTCAGTTTCAGTTTCGGTTTCAGTCAGATACCAAAAATAATTTCAGTTTCAGTTTCAGTTTCAGTCTTCATCCCAAAATAATTTCAGTTTTAGTTTCAGTTTCAGTCGCCGATCCAAAATAATTTCAGTTTCAGTTTCAGTTTCAGTCAGTGACGCAAAATAGTTTCAGTTTCAGTTTCAGTTTCAGTCGGTGACGCCAAACAGTTTCAGTTTCAGTCCTCGTTTTAGAATAGTTCCAGCTTTAGTCCGGCTTTTTCAGTTGAAGTCGTCAACAAAAAGAGAAATTTTAGTTTCCGCATATTTGGAATTTAAAACTGCTGAACCTGCAGTTTTATTTTATATCTCAGCTTCTATGTCAGTTCTGAGTAAAACAGTTTTAGCTAATATATTGTACTTGCAATCCCTTGGCTAAACAATCATTTTCTTTGTGAAGACAAAAAATTGAGATTGAACTAAGTTTAGTTGCTTGTTTCATTGACTTTCTCATTAACTAAGTACCTATACCAGCTTGGTTATTTGCTTAAGTAAAGCATCTCTCCAAAATGTAAAGCTGTTGAGGACCAAAAGCTTCATTGCTGCAATTCGGTGCTTAGCCTTTGGGCCGTAGACCTTAGAGGTAGGGTTGTGCCAGGGCCGTGAAGCGGGCTTCGGGCTCGGGCCGGGCTCGGGCTCGGGCCGGCCCGAAACCGGCCCGGCCCGAGTTTTTAATGAGACGGCCCGGCCCGAGCCCGGCCCGAGTTCTCAGTTGAGCCCGGCCCGACTCGGGCCGTTCGGGCCGCTCGGGCCATTCGGGCCGCTCGGGCCACTCGGGCCGCTCGGGCCTCTCGGGCTTTCCGGGCTATTTGAGTAGTTTGTCATTGGTGAAAAATATTGATTTTTTCGTTGTGACTTGTGGCTTCCTTTGTTCACACACTGTTGTCTTCTTCGGTGCTTATACACACATACATACATACATGTCAGAACTGCGATACATTTGAAGCAAAATGTATACAGACAAGCTTAAAACATAATTCTACTATCCAAATGCTATTAGCAAGCAGGTTGCGAAATGCCAAAATTTATACAGGTTTTCTCTATATGCAAAAAGTTATGGATTAGTTGGCGGCAAATTGTCTTCAAACAAACAACAAACATTCAGAAGGAACTATTTTAGTTACTCTGCTACGGCGGCAGACAAACCCTGGTTTGGTACAAGGAAGCTAACAAGTAAAGCTTCGCCAACTTCCCACGTTTTAGTCAGTGGTCAATTGTGTGTTTAAATCTGCTAAGTATAAGCTGTGTGAGTGATCTATCTTTATCCTTTTTGGATGATTCAATAACCAAAAACTTTACAATCTATAAAATACATAAGCTTTATAGCTCTAGTGTGTGGTTACAAATTAGTGCTCAAAGCATTATCTGAAAATTATTAAATGAAAAGCTTCAAACAATAGCTAATGTTGCACTTGAAGTTACAGCTAATCGAACCATGAAAGTTCATTTTGGGTTTACCGATGCGTAATACTAATAAAACTATATACTCGGCAAACTGGATGCTGTTTGAGCCATTTTGGGCCTCTCCGCAGCGGTCGGGCTATATTTGGGTCACTTGGGCTGCTCGGGCTACCCTCGGGCCGCTCGGGCCGTACTCGGGCCGTTCGGGCTCTTCGGGCCGCTCGGGCTCCTCGGGCCGCTCGGGCCGTGAATCGGGCTTCGGGCTCGGGCCGTGAAGCGGGCCTCGGGCTTCGGGCCGGGCTCGGGCCGGGCCAGCCCGGCCCGAAGCCCGGCCCGAGGAGGTTGGTTGGCCCGAGCCCGAGCCCGGCCCGAGAAATTTCTTAACGGCACAACCCTACTTAGAGGTACCACATCAACAACTTGTGCTTTAAAATATATAAAGCAATTGCGCTTTAACATAAACTTCCTAGTTATTTTATCTATTATGCTGACAGTAAATTATCTAAAAGTAATACTGCTATGATCATACGAGAGGCTAAAACGTGACACATTCATTCAATTCTTTCGCAAGTAAAACTATTATGGGATATCTGCAATAACATTTTACAAAGAACTTAACCATATGCAGAGACTGAAATGGTCTTGCACGCAGAGACTGAAATGGAGTTCCAGTTCCAGCATGAACTGAAACCGGTTTAAGCTCCAGCTAGAAGGAAAAACTTCAGATTTTACGCTGGGACTGAAACTGTTTCAGACTTTTCTAATTTCAGTTTCAGTTTCAGTTTCAGTTCTAGAATTAGGGTAGTTTCAGTTTCAGTTTCAGTTTCAGTCGGATACCAAAAATAATTTCAGTTTCAGTTTCAGTTTCAGTCTGCTAGTTTAAATGGTTTCAGTTTCAGTTTCAGTTTCAGTTCTAGAATTAGGGTAGTTTCAGTTTCAGTTTCAGTTTCAGTCGGATACCAAAATAATTTCAGTTTCAGTTTCAGTTTCAGTCTGCTAGTTTAAATGGTTTCAGTTTCAGTTTCAGTTTCAGTCCGTTTTCCAAAAAAGTTTCAGTTTCAGTTTCAGTTTCAGTGACTGAAACTGAAACATGTAGAGACTGAAACCTAGTTTCAGTTTCAGTTTCAGCGACTGAAACATCACTAGTGTCCATGATTTTGATGATAACTTGCATACGAGGGTCTTCTGGGGCGCTGAGCACGAATCTGAAATCCGTTTTTCGATTCAGCTTTTTGTTAGCTCAGGATAAGCTTACAGCTTAAGCTTACAACTTTAGCTTGTAGTAAGCTAACCAAAAGCTGAATCGAAAAACGGATTTGAGATGAGTGGTCAGCGCCCCAGATAACCCTTGTATGCTAGTTTTCAGCAAAATTATGGACAAAAAATATTTTTGATCCCCTTGATCTGCTCTTACCAACTAAAATGTCAAAATTTTTGCATTTTTGAAATCAGCTGGTCCGAAAATCTATTGCTGGTACTTCTTCGGATTTTGGATTCAGCTGGGGGGGGAGGTGATAAGGGAAAATACTCCAGTATTATTCGAAGGCAAAGGTTGGTTACGATTGATTACAGTTAAATTTACCGTAAATTTGTCGTAAGCTTTTTGTAGCTGAAAATCTTAGACAAATGCAAACTTTGCAGTATTTCAAATTGCCATTTCTGAATGCACCTAGTAAAGCTCTATCACTTGATGTAAAATTTGCGAGTTCAAAAGATCTAATGCATGTAGATACAGGTGGACAACAACTCAAAAAATAACACTGAGACATGAGTTTGCACCTTGGCATTCAATGGCAAAGTGGAAAACACCAAAGGTCTGGGGGCGGAGCCTTCAGAAACTGAAGAAATTTTTAGAAGAATAGTACTGGAACATTTAAAGTTTTCACTTCTGCAAAAGTGAATTTTTCCTGAAATAATGTTGCGTCTAGCTTGCGCCCTGTTAAAATTCCGTTGCGTCCGGATAAGAAACTTTGCGTCCAGCCTCACTTCTGACGCAAAACACCCTGCTCTGAAGGCGGTACGGTTACTTCGACCGGGATGGTGGAGCTTGGACCCCATATACCTCCCGAGTTCACCTCCCCCTCTGAAAGTTACGGGAAGAGGGAGACGCGGGGGTTCCAATTTGCAGCTAATCACATGCTTTCGTATAAAGGTTCACTGATTGGTCAATTAGGTAATTTATTAGTAATTTATTAATTAATTATAACTTAAATTAGGTTGATGCAATTAAAACTACTTCCCTAAATTGTGGCATTTTTTCTGGTCTTTCCATTGTTTGCTAATACATAAATTCGTAAAATGCTTTATGCAACAATTTTTAGACCATTGGAAAGAGCAGAAAAATACTACAATTTAGGGAAGTAGTTTTAATGCATCAACTAATTGACGTTAATTAATGGAATTGGTAATAACTTGCCTTCAGTAAGCCTTATCTTTAATTGGCCAATCAGTGAGCCATGTTTTATGAACACATGCAACATGTAATCCTAAGAAAAATAGATTTACTTAATCTCATCGTAAAACCTCCAGTGGTTCATTCAGCTGTCGATGTCCTATAGTATGGCGTCTTCTGCTATGGGCTAGGTAAACCAAGTTCAGTGGTTACTTTGTTAAATACTCGCCGTGCGAAGTGTATTTCACTACCAACCAACAGTTAGCCAGTAGTTAATAACATAATCTGACCAACTGTTTATCTAACCACGACCTATGCCTGTTCATGTTAGAAAATGTCTGATCTTAAATAATAATATTGTGCTAGTAGGAAACACCACTGAAGTTAACTTAAAACAACAAATACAAACATACACACATACATAAAGTTAAATATGAATTAAAATCAAGGTTTACACAACACAACCATGTCTATACTTCATGGCGATATTGAGAGACCAATTGATGAAATGGAGGCGGCGCTCAGTCTCTTCCCATCCAATCCTGGCGCCAACAGGTCTCGGCGCACACTGGAAAAGCTTTCTCTGCCAGACCGACTAAGGCTGACGGTGAGTCTGGAATTGGCCGGCTGCAAACAGGCGCTCTCTCCCCGTCTCCCGTGGAACCCGTTTCTCCCACTTCCGGCCGTTTTTCGCTGAAACGTTCGCCGGATCGCACCAGCCTGAGAGTCCTCTGCCTCTGTGTTGCCGTTCGTCATGGGAGCGGCGCCTCGTTTCATAGAAAACCGCAGCATGGACAATACCTGCTGTCTGTGAAATAGGAAATATATCCAGGGATTCACACAGCTGTTCAGATTCCCGATAAGCAAGATTACGGTGGCTGCTGTTGATTCTAAAATGAACGAATTACATCACAAAACTGTTTCAAGTTTCAATTAATTCAATTCAACGGCAGGTGATTAATTTCTATACTTTTATCGACGTTTATCTAAAGGATAAGAAAACTAGATACGGGCTTAACTTTAGCTTAAACTAGGAAAAGCGTTATTTAGAAAGCCATTATCTCTATGGTATCTGTAAGACTAAATGAAAATCTTCAAAATCTGTTTCAGTTGTGTTCAAGAAGAACATCTCCCAACCTACCGACATGATGAAATGATGCCAGAAGACTGGTAATGCAAAAGGGCGACCAGAGAACGAAGCTGCACAGAACGATGGTCAGGGTTAGTCGGACCGTTTGGATCTTTCTTCGTGTCACAATTGTCGGATTCGTTTTCTGAGAGAGGTGATTTCGATTTAGAGCAGATACTCTCCTCCGCTCGTACCATTCTTCTGCAGCCGCTCGAAGTGGCGAAGGGGTGTCGTCCATTGTCGTTATCGATACGACATCCGGATTTGATGACTGCGTTGTGACGGTCATTTTCCTCTGATTTCTCTGTTTACGATTTTTGAATTGGGGCTTGAATTTGACCTTGTTCAAACTGGTACTTGACTGGGCTCGACCGAACAGGCTGGACATGCTGGACGTGATTGAGAAGGAAGTTTTCCCCGTCTTCCGTTTCACTGGAGAGCTATGCATCGAGATTGATGTCGCACTCTTCCAGACGGTGGTCACCACAAATCCGTACAAAACTGCAATGATTACAGACGGGGCCAGCCAAACCGAGAAACAAAAATAGGAAACATAGATTTGATTATAGAGTTTCTCATTCTCAAATGCCGTGTAGTAGGGTAAGCAGATAGAACCAGTCATGCCCATGATACTAATGGTTCGCAGTTCAAAAATAAAGATTTGTGGTATAGCCAGTATTATGGAGAGGAGCCAGGTCACAAAAACCAGCATCCTGATTCGACCGTGCTTGAACCGAAGCGAAGCCAGGGGTCGACAGATTGCCACATATCTGTCAATCCCCATGGCCACCTCAAAGTATGACGAAGCGTACATGGGTAGAACTTGAGCAAAGCGAACCACTTTGCAGGTTAAATCGTTAGGATAGAGGTGGGGAAATGTCAGCGTTTCAATCAGCTGGGGTAGGAGAGCCAACGCAGCGAAGGCAAGATCTGCCAGACAAGTATGAAGAATAAGTCTTTGAACTGGCATTAGATCTGCCCGAGCTTTACGTACCATAGGTATCAGGACTGCGGCCAGCATAAAGTTACCCACCAAAGCCACAGCCAAAGTTATGCCACAGGAAAGTGCGGAGAGGAGACGGTCCAAATCGCCGAAGTTTGCCCCACCAGAGCCGCCGGATGGACTAAAGCTGGAGTTGTTGGTCATTGCAATGAAGTAATTAATTAGGATAAAGCAAGACTAATTTGATTCAACCAATATCAATTATTCAAATAGGAATTATAGATTCCAATAAGTTCACTGCAGATGAGATTAAATTAAAGTAAGACCTGCATATGAAGCTAAAACATAATATGGCTAATGAATGATAATAGACGCTCAAAGTGATAACTAATTCTGTAATGGATGCCAATGTATTAATATCATTGTGTTCTCTTATTCTGACAATTCTTACCAAAATGTACTTCGTTTTGGGAGTAGGTATACTCTACACCAAAAGAAGGTTTCCAAGATCAAACTGGCTATTTAACCCAATACCCATAAATTGAGATCTTTCAGGAGATACTATCGGTATTCTATTCTCTTACATTCGGCTGATGGTCACTAACTAAAGGTCAGCCCAATTAAGCAAATCCTCTTCTACAGTTTAAACAACTTTTAGGTAAACATAAATACTCGACCTAATAACATTCTCAAAATGTTTGGTATGTAGTTATTTTAAACATAATAATTAGACGACATCTGGTTTGACGTTTGCTTGAGAATCTATCGTTGACGCCGTCACTACTTTTGACTTTAAGCTACCTTTTACCTATCACAGTAATGTCAAGTTGCGACAGACATCTGTTCTGCATACTAAGGACTGCCTCTCAGCTGCACCTGACTCCCCCGCCAGTGACAAGGTGCACACCAGTGTTTATATCCTCTGAAGGCGCACCTCTGTGCTTCCTGCGCAAGTTGTGAGGTCAACTTAATCTTAATCTAGTCAAGCACATAAATCCTGCTTAAGAAATCTCACGATATACTTTGTCTGAAAGGCCTGAAAGCTAAAAATTTCAATGAAAACTGCTCTAGACTTTTTAATAACTTAAGCTTTATTACAGATGACTAATCCGAAAGTTTCTTCCTGATAGAAAAGTATCTCTAGCCTCAAGTGATACAGTCACACGAGAACAATAATACTGTAATATTTTTACATTAAATAAATACCGTGTGAATAGCGGGAGTATTCACTTTACGTCATGTTCACAAGAAATTAGGGCCTATTTCTTTAAAGATTAAAATGGTCGGATTAAACGGATTAACAATCAGCCGGATTAAAATTTTAATTGCTATTTCTTTAATGGTGGATTAAACGGATTAAACGGATTAAAATTAACTCGTTTAATCCGACCATTTTTAATCCGCGGATTAAACGAGTTGATTTCAATCCGTTTAATCCGCCATTAAAGAAACAGCGATTAAAAATTTTAATCCACCAACTTTTAATCCGTTTAATCCGCGTAGCTGCACGGGGATTAAAAACTAGTTGAAAATACAGGCGTCGGATTAAACGGATTAAAATTAATCTTTAAAGAAACAGCGATTAAGCAGGTCGGATTAAAATTAACTCGTTCATTTTTTAATCTGAAGTGTGAATAAGGAAACAGGATTAGATTAAAATTTTAATCCTAGGTGCATTAAAGAAATAGGATTAAGTTTAATCCGTTTAACTCGTTTAACTCGTTGGTTTGAATTTTAATCCGTTTAATCCGAGGTGCTATTTCTTTAATGCGGATTAATTTTAATCTAATCCGTTTAATCTTTAAAGAAATAGGGCCTTAGATAACTATGATCAGAATAGCGTATGCATTCCGAATGCGCTGGGACATCTAGCCTCTGCCTATTAAAAGTTAAATGTTTGCATCTGCTGGTGATTGCACCGTTTTTTATTAAGAATTCTAGCATTTTTAAGTAATTGGAAGTTTTCAATAATCACAACGAATATAAAGTGCGGTCTATCTTTAACTGAGTTTATTAAGTATATCCAAGTTTGCTCCATAACTTGGTTTATTCTAACTAACCAGGTTTACGATTTTACTTTAGCTGTTGAATAGATGTTGAAGAAATACTTAATAGTGAATTGAAATATATTTCCTTGGATGTTGTAAACACTAAATTAATTATGTAAACTATGCACCTCAGAATTATTGATGCTTAAACGTAAGCCTTAAGCACTTCTTATATCATTCAATACTTAAATATCACAATATTACATTGACCTTTTGTATGAGAAAGGAGAGCTTCCATTCTTACTTACCGCTTGCTTATCGACTTGCTCGCACTCAGACTTCACATCAAACAGTGACCAGAATTAAGTTTTTACAGCCCAATGTTTTAAAATTCTCTTAATTTTCTTTCATTTGTGCGTTTATGAAAATAATTTTTCTTTACAATAGTCGCTTTTGAATTCACCTTAACATAGTGTTTTTAGTTGGATTTGAATATACGTCAGCACCCCTGCATTCCTCCGCAGTCAACTAAAGCGTTCACTCACTTGTGTGCTTGTAAGCTACTTTTTTGTGAGCACATTGGTTAGAACATAAATATAAATTCAAGACAAAATTTTAGTCAGTTTCAGAAGTTTCACTATTTCTTGACTCGTCAGGGCTCTTCTGATCCCCTAACGAGCAGCTCTCGGCGAAAGGAGGAAGGAGGGCCTCACGGCCCATGTCAAGATAAAAGTTAGAACCCCCAGAACCCCCATCAGAAAAAAAGGAGGTTCTCAAATTTTTTTCACGCGTTTGCATCCAGGACTTTGATTTGTACGTGACTACGTTGCGGATCCTTTCCTTCAGCAGGTACTTCAGCAGACATGATATGTATATATCTATCTCAGTCATCAAATCTGTAGCATATAACCGGGGTGTACTGGGGGGGGGTCCTCCTGGCTTTTCTCATAAACTTAGACTGAAAATTCTATGTATGAAACATCCAATATCCACAATATGGGTATCAATCGAAAGCTGACGACAAGAACAACAAGTTGGTCCTTAATTTAAGCCCAGACAACGCGCACACTTTTCGGTACACCCGGACTCCAGAACCCTCAGAACTTCCAGCAAACATTTAAAACTAGGCAGTAGAGGATCAAATCTCCTGAAATAATTTCAGAACCTCCAGAACCCCAAGAACCCCCATCAAAAATTTGAAACTAAATACATGTAGTCACGGATCAAATCTCTTCGAAAAGTTAAGAACCCCCAAGAACCCCCAGAACCCCCATCAAAAAATGAAACTAAGCATACTTATAGATCAAATCTCTACAAAAAATTAAGAACCCCCAGAACCCAAGAACCGCCATGAAAATAAAAGCTTCAAGAAAATTAAGTGGTAGATCAGAACGCATCAAAAAGTGACTTTTATCTTGACATGGGCCAGAAGGAGGAAGGTCAGGTAGCGGATGGAATGCGGAGGAGGAGACTGTGATATTAGTTGTATAAAAAGTACCTTTGTGTATGCTCACTCGCTTGTATGTTTATGTGTTGAAGCTCAAAAGTGGCCGCTTCAACACAAAAACATACAAGCGAGTGAGTGAGCATACACAAATGTGTACTAGGTGCTCATTTGTGGGAGGGATCACTGGGGTCTAATTTCTGTAGGGATTATCGTGCGGATGATGTCCTCAAGCCTAATAACAAAGAATGTGACGCTTGTCACACTCTTAGTTACTATGTAGTCTTGGTTGTATGAAATCATCCATGTGACAAGTTGCGGTCTCCCCCAGCCAGTTAATGTACAGATCCCTACGAAAAGAAGCATGGTGAAACCAACCAGCAATTTTGAATCTCAGTGTACTAGTCGAGATACCAAATGTGAAGTTAAGTGGAAGTGACCACTTTGTTTTAAAACTTCTTTTAAATTTTAAACTTTTAAAGTAAGATATTTTGTACAAGAAATGAGTTACCAAAACTACGGACATTATAAATGATACTTATAACCGCATTTATCTGAAAAAATGGTCCTGGTTCCGATTCAGAATTTGGTTTAGCGTTGGTAGAACTTCAATATAAAATTTGCAAATCATTTAAACAACCTTAACATTTTGGTGAGGAACTCAGTGCTGCTTTTTATATCTTGCAAACCGTTATTGTAGGAGACTAGAGGTCTTTCGATGGCTGTTATTTCTGATATTGATGCTTAGAAATCAGTTGATGATTTCAATTTTGGAGTTCATAGGATCATCATGATATTTACTGAAATCAAGTGCAGATGATGAAGATGATGCAAGATCACTCCCTCCCGGGTCAGGCACCTGGGGATCAACTCATTCCTCTCGATCCTCGCGGAGGCCCTAGTATCAGTGGTGGACTTCCTTCAGTGTGTGGGGCGGCTCTAGCCCGCTCCATCGTATTGGTTCCCAACCAGATGGTCCAGGAACAGCAACAATATGATGCAAGATTTGAGATCATAGGAAACTCTTCGGTAGAAGTATGTGTGAAGATAATAGAAACGTGTTGAGATCACTTATCACTTTAATGTCACTTGAACAGACAGCTAAGCTATTGCAGAATTGAATAAAAGGAGTTATGCAATGTGACAAAAGTTTGAGGCGTTGGGAGCATTTAAAGTGTTCCTTTACCACAAAATGTCGTTGAAAATTTGAAGCTTCTGAAGTTTGACCTCATAATGCAGATAGCTATGTACTATGTACATCAGCGGATCTGATCTCATCCCATCCACATTTCAAAGAGATTTTTCAACTCCTCTGAGTAACCAGCTTTCAAAACATCGCGGTGCACAGTAGCCACAAATCTCCGAGGGCGGTTGCAATTGTGGTCAAGTTTTTGATCCAGAGTGCGGTTTTTTGACAAATTGACGGCTGCATTTTTGCGCCTCAAGTTGCTAAGTGTTGATTTATAAGCCTAAATATATAGTATCTTTATTAGGAAATAAACACTAATTCTACATTTTTGATGTTTCACTATGAACGGCAAACATCCATAGCTTTGGGTAGTTTATCAGTCCAAAAATGCTAACGGAAATTGAGAAAATTTGCTCCCTCTGAGGATGGGCGAACTACCCGAAAAAATTTTAATTTTGTTTGTGGTTATCAATTCAGAGCACTCTTAGGATGGATCTAGTAAAATTAGAATTGCGAATGCGGTGATGCTACTGCGATGCAATCGCGGAATCGACATGGCGACCAATCTTATGATACATTACAGATATTTCTGATGTATGTAAATATTGATCAACTGTTAGGCCTACATAAAATATAAGTAAGAGACACAAGACAAAATTATCACATATATACAGACAGATTGTTTTTTATTTAAAGCTTCAAATAGTAAACTCTTGTCTTGTCATGGACATCTGGTAAAGTCTAACAATTCATTTCGCACACGCTGTGTCAGATGAATCTCAACTTTTTCACAGCCAGAACCCTATTCATACTGTTTATATCCGAAACTATTAAGAAAACGCACGTCATTCGACGAACTAACTTTTTTCAGACAAAAATATTTGGTAATACAGGTTCTTCTGGGAGTTACAACTGGGGCTCTCCAGGCTCATTTTATTAAAAACAATCCTTTTAATTCCTGCCCTATTCGCTCACATCAGCACCAACAGATAAGTCAAACTAACTCTTGAAAACCTCGACAGAAGAAACCAAGCCCACCTTAGGGATATCTAAGCCAACAACTAATAAGTTTTGTGTACATTTGCAAATTGACGTTTCAGGTTAAACTTTTGTGCTCCAACTCCATTTTTCGGAGCGATCCTACACATTTCCAACAAGCGCAGTTTCATAAGAAATATACTCTACCCGTACAAACTATGCCGTTGCGTAAGTAGACCTAAGAAAGAGCATTATGTCACCAATCTGGAGGAGCCAGCAGAGCCGAAGACTCTTGTCCTATTGGTTGCCGGAAGGTAAAGTTAATAAGAGAGCGAATAGAGCTTGAGCACAATATCAATGCCTACTTCAAGTTCAAGAGCTCCTGATTGAACACCAATCTTAACTTGATCTCACCGGAATTGAATTAAATTTGCCGTGAACTGAAGAAACATCTAGGTCCACGAAAAAAAGGTGAACGCAGCATTTGAAGGTTGGGGTAGAAAGCAGATAAGTGAAAGAAAGTTGTTTCAAAACTAAGCAAATGGAACGTACTGAGCGAGCAGTGCTGGTAACTGCTGCGTTCATTTAAATAACTGAATAAGTCAGTTGGTAGAAACGTATGCTGATCAGATGTAACTAGGCCGTGTCACTTTGAACGGACAGTTGGTTGGGTACACAGTAGAGATGAGATCAGGGCCGAATTTTCAGGCCCGGCCCGGCCCGGCCCTGTTCACATTTTAGGTCTGCCCGGCCCGGCCCTGTGTCAAAAATTTCAGGCCCTGGCCCGGCCCGGCCCTGTGTCAAAAATTTCAGGCCCTGGCCCGGCCCGGCCCTGAGTGCCGTTTAGGTCTGCGCGGCCCGGCCCGGCCCTGAAAAGCCCTGATTTTTAAAAAATTCTTCGATGGCGTTTTGAGACGTGTACAATCATGTGTTCTGCCTTACTATCTTATTTTCGAGACTCAAAGTACATGTTCTCTCAGATCAATTATGCATAACGAATATTTCAGAATCCCACCCTACTAAGAAAATTGGTCAAGAGGATAATTAAATCGGAGGACTAAATTACCCCGAGGTCGAATTACCGAAGTGGTTTAATGTTGTAGTGAGTTTAAAATAGTTACATCGTAGGTTGAATTTTTGTTACTCAAAAGCAGACAAACAAACACAAACAGGCACTCATTATCATCTAAAATTTCGAAAAACCGTACGCAAACTCAAGCAATATTTGGCACATGCAGTCTCATTTGGTGCAAAGAAAGCAAGAAATTTGAAGTCAGGAAGGCAAAGACAATTATTAGAATTGGAAAGTGTACATGTGCAATAGATTAATATGTAAAAAACGTCAGGGCTTAGCAGGGCCGGACAGGACCGGGCCGGGCCGGGCTTTTTCCGTTGGGAGCTGCGCGGCCCGGCCCGGCCCTTAGCAATTTTTTCTCAGGTCCGGCCCGGCCCGGCCCTGACTGGACATCAGGTCTGCGCGGGCCGGGCCGGGCTGGGCCGGGCCGGGCTTTCTCGGCCCTGATCTCATCTCTAGTACACAGTGGCGACTGCTATTCTTAAACTTAAAAAGTGAATACAGACGTGTCACTAAGGGCCTATTTCTTTAAAGATTAAGATGGTCGGATTTAACGGATTAAAAATCAGCCGGATTAAAATTTTAATTATTTCTTTAATGCTGGATTAAGCGGATTAACCGGATTAAAATTAACTCGTTTAATCCGACCATTTTTAATCCGCGGATTAAACGAGCTGATTTTAATTTATTTAATCCGCCATTAAAGAAAGAGCGATTAAAAATTTTGATACGCCAACTTTTAATCAGGACCGACGAGGATTAGACACTAGTTGAAAATGCAGGCGACGTATTAAACGGATTAAAATTAATCTTTAAAGAAACAGCGATTAAGCAGGTCGGATTAAAGTTAACTCGTTGATGTTTTAATCCGAAGTGTGAATAAAGAAACAGAATTAGATTAAAATTTTCATCCTAGGTGCATTAAAGAAATAGGATTAAATTTAATCCGTTTAACTAGTTTAACTCGCTGGATTAAATTCTGATCCATTTAATCCGAGGTGCTATTTCTTTAATGTGGATTAATTTTAGTCTAACCCGTTTAATCTTTAAAGAAATAGGGCCTAAGTACTAGTGTTGTGCACCGGCCTTGTCTAGACCGGCTGGCCGGCGGCCGGCCGCCGGCCGGCCGGCCGGTGACCGGCCGGCCCAGGTCCAAAGTCGGCCGAGAACAGGCCGGCCGGCCGGCCGGTGACAGGCCGGCCGGTCAGACACAGGCCGGCCGGCCGGCCGGTGACAGTCCGGCCGGTCAAATGTAAGGCAGCCGACCGGCCAGTGACAATTTCTGCCGCTTAAATAAACTTAAATAAACTTTCTCGCCTTAAATCTGCTAAAATCTGCCTTAAAAACTATCAAAAATCTTAATTTTTATTTGTATTTTGGATAGCCTGCGAAAAGTGGCACCGGCCGGCCGGCCGGCCGGTGACGGCCGGTGCACCGACCGGCCGGCCGGCCGTTCTTGGGCCGGCGGCCGGCGGCCGGCCGGCCCGTTGTGGGCCGGCGGCCACCGGCCGGCCGGCCGGCCGGTACAGGCCGGCCGGCCGGCGTCGCGAGCGGGCCCGGCCGTCGCCGGCTGGGCCGGCCGGCCCACGAAAAATTGGGCCGGTGAACAACACTACTAAGTACTATTTAGGTATGTGTCGCATAAATAAATTAGCTTGTAATAGATTTGCGACTGGAACCATTGGAATGATTTTTCAGTTGACATTGAGAAATCCATCTTACCACCTCCAAAGTGAGTCTTAATCGCAAAAACTAAACAGTTGCTAAACGATTAGAACTTAATAAAGAACGCATCTTGCTGAACGTATTTACTGGCTTTATATCCAAATGAAATTGTATTTTTATCTGAAGACTGAGAAAACTGGCTGATGAATCAATTAAAATTGATGACATATTATTGAAATAATTAGTAGGTTTAAAAACTGCCTGTGAATAGGGAAAGCTGGAAAATGGCTTTGAACTCGTTCATATATGAATTTTATGAAAAGAAGAAATGGAGAAGATGTGCAGGAGAAAGAAGAGTTAACAACCAATGTGGCTACAGTAGGTTCCATGTATTTTACTAGAATAGGCACAGGCGATTGGCAAGAAATTAAGAGTTGAACCCATTCGCCGTTCCACAAATTCGAGTCTCCTATCCACCCTTTAGAGTTAGAGCCTCCACTCTATACGACACGACTCCTCTCTGGCTCTTTGCTAAATTTCCGAGTTAAATGTAGACATACAAGTTTGTTTACTGTCCTCGTCATGTAGTCTTATACCACAGTCCACAAAGTACGAGTTTGCTGACATGGCAATTTTAGGTTTTAGACTGCAGCCTAGCTTGGATTAGCAAATGCTTCTTTAACCATAAATGAACGCACACTTAGATCTTATACTGTCGGAATACCTACCTTCAAAACTTTAATAATTTCTGACTATGGGCCATGGGGATATGCACGAATGTTCATTCGGAAATAAAATCACAAATTAAAAATTCTACCAAGAAAGCATAATCTGCTTATGTGCACAAAGAATATGTCGCTTGGCTATTCAGACTAATGTACTTACATGAATGACCCCCCTTTGGATGGGGAAGGGTCACCATCCATCAGACTGAGAAAACTTAGCGGATATGTTTAGTGAAGATTCGGATAAACATATTGCATATTCTGTTGGAAGCACCACTACGCAATTAGAAAGAAAAACAGTGGTTGTCATGCGGTTTACTGTTCGTCTCAAACCAATCGCATTGTTCTTGTCCTGGCTATATATGGATGTAATCGAGCAAACCTGACGGATCGTTGTTGATTGAACCGTGCAGGTCTGTCTTCTTTGCCGTGAAATGTTAAATGCAAAGCAAAACCTACATTTGCACAATTTAATAAGTAATACTACACATGTACAAGATGTCATGTATTCATCCCCAGTACAGTGAGAAAGTTGACATCAACATAACCTACACCGGTTATCCTATCTGAGTTTAGGTATAACTTCCAAAAGTGAGTAAAAACTTCTGCAAACAAGAAGAGTACCGACACAGAGTAGTGGTTTGAAAATGGTTAGGAAAGCAAGAAAGGATTAAACAAATATCTGACTGGAAGTCTACAGAGGCGGAATCCAGTGAAATTCTAGTGTATCATTTCCTGCCAATGTAATTGCCAGCTTCCCCACAAAATTTCCCTGACTATTTTATTGGCCAGAAAAATCTCTAAAATCTAAACTGAGTGTCCTATCTTACGAGCAGTCTGTTTGCTTTTGCGAAAAGGGATTGTCTAACAACCAGGAAGCCACAGATATTTCTAATTCGGTCTGTGTAGTCATAAATTGGATCTTAGCCGAGAAAGATCAAAATTCTTAATCAACTTACTTCAAAGAGGTTTCATGCCTCTCTACATTAGGTACGTCTAGCGATCAACTCTCATGTTTGGTTGAGGTTCATTTCAGAAAACCCTGCTTTGGTCGATTATAAAGTGCTAGCTCACATCTAAATGTAACAACGCATGCAATTTGTCCAATTTCCGGCTTGTCTTACTTAAATAATTAACACAATTGGGTTAACAGGTTAACCAACTTTTATTATTTGCTTTATATTTTGTTTTATATTATTTCTTTTATTAGTTTTGACTGCCGGCTGGAAGGCGATAAACGTCTGTCCTCTGGGCGACAAAACAAGTTATCAGCATATAAAAATGTATCCGCATAATTTAAATATGAAAACTGCTGGAAAAGAGTGAAATCAAGAGTCCATAATTAATTCTTTTATATTATAGAAGAAGAGTAAGCCACTAGATGGCTTCTCTTCTTTGCATTGCGTAACGGTGCTCAAACCACAATACGCGAATGTTCCCCCGTTTTGTGGGGGGTCGACAAAGCATACCCCCTCCCCGTTGGGTGGGGGGGTATACAAAAAGGGTCCCCGTTTGGTGGGGGGGGGGTATGCAAAAGGGCGCCCCGTTTGGGCGGGGGGCAGGCAGAAGGGGGTCCCCGTTTGGGAGGGGGTGGTCGCCAAGTCAGACTAAGATTGGCTGAATCTGATTTGCTGTTGGCGACCCCCCCCCCCCAAAGGGGGACCCCTTTTTCATACCCCCCCCCACCAAACGGGGGCCCCGTTTGCATACCCCCCCTGTAACGCAAGAGGCTGACTGTAATGGTCAACCTTTTCGTTATTCTCAATATTACGAAATCAC
>JASAND010019403.1:0-42054 GCA_030248195.1 Trissonchulus latispiculum | reverse complement strand
CGCCGCATCTCAGCGAACACTGAGTGAGTCTAAAAATTTTGGGACTGGGCTGACAGCTCTCTGACAGCCCAGTGACAGCACGATTCCGTCGGCAAAGCTTTGAAATTAAGGCAAAGCTTCTAGAAAGTTCTAGAACTTTCTAGAAGCTTGCCACCTTTAACATTGCAGAATCCAGGCTCTTTTTGAGCCTGGTGGTCAGCCAGGGGAAGATTAACGATAATGGCGAAATATTGCCCCCAGCTGACCACTTTTCTGATTAATTTCTGGGTCCGAAACTTTCTAGAATTTTATAAAATTTTGGTTAACATGTAAATGCAACCAAAGGGGGAAGTTTCGGACCTAAATTTCAACTTTCACGAATTCGGCTGAAATGGGGCTTAAAAATCAGGCCAATCCCGGCCGATTATGGGAAAAATAAATTTAAGTGCTATCTTTGGGCACAATTTATATGTCCATTTTTAGTTTCTTAATTTTCTTTGGCTTCTCTTGTCTTGGGCCCCTACTTTGAAATTTTGAGTGAACTTTTGGCCGCAAACAAGAGAAGCCAACACAGCAACCTTAGCAACAATTGCTCCCTATTGCTAGAAACTCAGTGTCCTCGCTTGACCGAGGAAGTAGGGAGCAATTGCCTAAAAATGTGCATAAAAAATCGTACGTAATTTCCTACTTAAAACCAATTACATATTCATATTCTACGTACGTTCTTACCTATTTCCACTAGTTTTCATTAATTTTAATTTATTACGGAGGAGGCTAAGCCCCCTCCAGTCCTACCTATGTACACAAAGGTGTGTACTAACTTTCTTTTGGAGAGGCAATTCTCTCCTGGCCTCTTGGCCCAAAGAAAAGTTCAAGTGAGGACAAACCTCACATAGGAAAAGTGAATGGACGTAGTAGTACTCCCACTACTACGCTGTCTGGGAAGTAGACAACTTCCCAGACAATGGAAAAGGGAGTTTCCAAGAGTTAACATAAAGGTGGGTGGGTACTAATTTTGAAATAAACCTTTTAAAGAGGTAAGATTACGAAATGAAAAGTAATCTTACTAAAACATTTTCATTAATAACTCACTCATTTCTGGGAGTTAAAAGATGGGAATTACATTTTTGGAATCAGGAGAAAATTGCCTTTCCAATGAGCCTAAGTTGTTTTCTAACCAAAAAATCATTAAAATTAATTAATTAGGACCTAAATACTACTAATTAACTCATATAAACACTAGCCAACTAGTTATAACCTTGTTTTGTATTAAATAACTGCCTATATGACTATTTTAAGCCTAGCTAAGTGACTATCTTCCAATAATTGGCATTTTATTGCCTTGAGACTGCACTATGGAAAATTACTGCGAACTTGAAAGTAAATTTGTGGAATTCTTTTCTGTAATTGGAACTAAACAGGCTATGACATGGGTTTCTTAACTGCCACAGATTACAAGGTGATTGAGAAGGTCCCATCCCGGACCAATTCCGGATCAAAGAAGAGTATCCACTCTTCAAGTAGGTCTCCTGCCAATTCATTCTGATTAATAGATTCTTTGATTTGGATGTTAGTTTTGTGTGCGCGTTCTGATGTTCTTTGCATTCTAGATGGTGAGATATCCCTATTACGCAATTAGATGAGTCTAGTTCTATTATTTATTTAACCTTTGGGGTAAAGACCAGGATATTAATTGCTGGTTTTAGTCTGGCAACTCTGATATTTTGTCTCAATTACAAAACACCTATACAAATATGAACTTGGACCTCTAACTCCGGCAAACATGATGAAGCATAACCAATGCAATAATCTTCTATTTAACAGGATTTTGGTTAATTCTTTCAAACAATTAACTGGTTAACCAATTTTAACCCATTTTGACAATTAATGAAAGTTCTTTCATTACAAATGCATTTTGTGCGTTTTGCGCGTTTTTCCACGCTCGGGATGGCCGACGAAATGTTTTGCCCCAAACTACATTCCACCAAATTTCCTGTTTCGAAAAATGCAACCTTCTAATACAGTACAAAAGCCATCGCATTTTTCTGTCTTTTAACCGTGCCACGTTGTAGCGAGGGTAATGAGCTTTCCTACCTACTAAACGCCGCTACCACACCCAGGCGTAGCGGGTGCGAAGATCGTGGCACAGATGAACAACTAACCGACCACAGGAGGCGGCCGGGGCTGCCTCGCCAGACAATAAACCGGGTAAATAACCTGCCCTAAGTGAAGAAATGACTCTCCACTCTCACTAAATTAGGATTCGAACAGGCGATCTACCTAACAGGAGCTCAGTAGACTCAAAGCCTATTTAAAGATAATAACAACAATTTAATATAGAAGTCTTCCATTAGCAATATGAAATTAGCTGGAATCCATTAGCATACTGGATTTTCACGTTAAACAGATTTTAAACATAGTACGAAGCATGTTTAAGATCTAATTACGTTTCAATAGGTAATCAGATTTAAACAGATTTAAATATATTTAAGTTAGTGCAATGCTCTGGTCACTTAAATGTATTTAACATCTGTTTAAAATCTAATTTAGCTAATTAGATTTTAAACACATTTGGTGCAATCGGGTGATTTTGCAAATGGTCAACGTAAATTAGCCATATGTTGTCTGCAACTTCTGATAGAAACCAACCTACAGTAGAGACATGCACATCATTTTAAAGCTCTTTTTGTGCTCTTTCACTTGGCGGAGTAAAGCCGATTTCACACGGTGGGGATTTTCGTGGGGATTCCCCAGGGGATTTCCCCATGGGGATCCCCATGGGGACTCCATATATCCCCATGGGGACGCACCATGGGGATTTCTATGGGGATTTTCGTGGGGATCCCCATGAAAAACCCCATGGGGACGGATTGCTCGCCGAGCAATTTTCTATGGGGATCCCCATGAAACAACCAATCAGAAAGCAACAAAAGTCAGCTGACATTAGTGCCACGACAGTTTTAAATGTACTTGAAATAATATATTGTATACAACAGGAAGAATTGGTACAGTAAATTAAATTTCACAAGTCTGATGATTTGTTATAAACAAAAAAGAAAGAAATTTGTTCTCAAAAGTATCTGTTTGAGTGATGGACTAATTATAAATATGCTTTTCCTTAGTTATCATGAGCTAATCCAATTGATATGAACTGTTTATAATTTTTGATGATGATAATATTGGTATACCATAATGTTTTTAATTGATGTTATCATTACTGCTCAAATCGTGAGGACCCAGTAACTCCGTCTGTATTAGTAATAACAAAGTATATATAGACATAACGCTATCTATAGTAATCGTAACCTGGGGATTGTCCCCATCGTGTGAACAGAATCCCCATGAAAAAGACCCATGTGGATCCCCTGCTGATTTTTGGGAAAATTTTCGAATGTTGTGTCCCCGGAGGATTCCCCAGGGGAATTCCCATGAAAATCCCCATCGTGTGAAATCGGCTTTATTCATTATATAAGGCTTAAATAAAATTTGATTTTTGCACATGCGAAAAACCATGATGGCAGCTAGCCAATTGTACTGACTGAATGTACTGAATTGTACTGACTGAATTCCGCTAGTGGTACTACCACCTTAAGTTAGATATTTGTAATTTTTAATATTTCAATTTATAAGCTCTAGTTTGCCCCCATCCAAGATTATAAAAAATTTTCAAAAAAGCAAAAAGCTATGGCAGGAGTAGAGGTCCAAATTGTAGCTACTTAGTCATCATTAGTTCTGACGTTTTAATGACTGTGAGGAAGCGAGACAAGAGACGTAGTAACGCACTGTCTTCGTTAATTGGTATCGCATCCGACTGACTGCATGGACAGAAGTTGGAATTCACTCATATATATTGTGCTATGAACTTCATGCAAGTTGTGTCTGTCTGCATCGCAACGGCCACCTCGTTGAGCATTCTGAAAATTGTTACTACTATCTATTTACTTATACTTCACTATATCCGAAGTAAGTATAAGAGTCCATTCCATCCAACAACAAGGAGTAGTTTATCAAAAGGCTTATCTTTCGGACCAGTCGTTTTAACTGACCTGTAAAAATTCTTAAAATTTTAAAAATTGATTACATACAAGAACGGGTGTGTGCTATTTTGTTCTGTTCCCCTGTCAGTCAACTACTCTGGAAAGCAACCCATGTATTTCGCCTATATACGTATTTTTCAACGATGGCAGTTTTTCAAATTGACATTGCTTGGTTTAAAATTTCAACGTGATGTGGATAATTTATATTTTGGAGCAAAACTACACATTGCAGCCTCAAGGCTACTTTACACTACGTTTGTGGAAAATACTAGTTACTCACTTGTAGGCTTGATGAACGTTTCTACTTAGAAACTTTTGCGTTGCATGCAATTATTAGGGATTATTTTCGTTTGCTCAAAGTTGGAAAAGGTTTTTTAACGAAGTAGATTTGACTTTATTAATAATTACGTTTGGATTTGAGGCATTATTTTTTCATCCTTAGGGCTGATGTTATGAAAAAGCAATGCCGATGTTAACACCGAAACTTAAAGGGTTAACCCTATATTATAAAACATTTTTGGGATTAGGTTAAGTTAACCAGGTTATCCTTAAAGTTAACTCTTATTGAAACACCAATTACAAGTTCAAGCAATCAGCGGACATAGCTAGCCAGAATTTTGGCCGGTTATTTTCGAGGTTAACCACATTTCTAATCCCAATCTTCATTCCCGAGTTCTTTTCACGAAAACTGGAAATAATAAAATTGTAGTAAAAATGAAGTTTAAAAAAAGTTCACCATAAAGAAAATATGAAAAATTTATTTCCACTATCAAAAGCTAGGTTTCAAAAATTTTTCCATTAATTTTTTTTACACAATCTTAAGTTTCTTGATCATTGACGATGATATCCTATCCCCCAGGCCAGGCATCTGGGAACCAACGTTGGGGGTCCTTACGGAGGCCCCCCTTGCAGTGGTGGATTTTCTGCGGGGAATAGGCCGCCTCTAAGGTGGTCTATATCATATTGGTCCTCCAGATGATCCAGGAAATAACAACAACAACAACAACAACAACAGACCCTATCTATTTCTAACAATTAATAGTTATCTTTTCAGTCGTGACTCATGTAGTGTGCTTGCTTGCATCAAACTTTTTAACGTATAAGCAAAGTTGTTTAATAATAGCTGTAAGACCTGGTACCGTTTAGCTTACAACTTTATATCTGTGTATGTGCTAGAATTGAATTACGGGTGTAACTTCGCATGTATAGATATGTTTCAGCAAAAGTGGATTGTAGAAGAACGTTATTCGTTTTACTGTTAACGGTTGAACGCTTCTGCTAGTCAGAAGTAGCTGTTACGAAAACGACTGTTAGAGTGTGGTAGACTGCTACTAGTTTTCCTTAGCCGCAGTTCGCTATGGATTATTTCGGTTTTGTTGGTAATCTGATCAGCGCTGTGAAGCCTCGTCGCGATGGGGATCTGATCGATCGAATGAATTATTGTTACACTGTCATCATTTTGGTCATTTGTTCGCTTTTTGTGGCAACTTGGTCCTTTGTTGGTTCACCCTTGCACTGCTGGTATCCGGCCTACTTCAAAGGTGCAAACAATTTAAATCTAAATTGTGTTGTAGCAGTTTACTATAGCTAATGTTCACCTGGAGCAGACAAGAGTGCATTAGTATTCCACTAAATATTAAATTACTAATTTTAACTAAGTCTAATATTTTGCATGATTGAATCATGCACGACAGATAAACATTGTCAGGTCATTTCTAGGTACTTGTTGCGTTTCACAGTGGCTTCTCAGTTATGAGATTACAAAAATTTTAATCTTGTACCTTATACTTTCGGCCACCTCGAACTCACTCCAGATCGTGTTCCATTCAGCGGTAATGTCAGCTTTTAAAAACTTTGTCTCGGCAGTAGAAGGCGCTGTTACTGAATAAATTGCTTCTGCAGTCATCAAAGGTGACGAGCAAGGCTACCAGTAAAGTTATTACTTCGACAGTAATCGACGAACCGCGCAGTCAGTGTACACGAAAACAAACTGGCGGCGGTTCTTTGGGTGTTCTTTAGGTGGTGATTCCCTTTGGTCACATAAAGTTTGCACCATTATTACTCATTCATTACTTGGAGTTAAGAAGCCATTTTTATATCAGAATGTAGCTTGACATTTTCTCCTTTTAATGCATGCCACGAAATTAATGTTGCTTTTCTAAAATATTTTTAACACATTTTAGAAGAAGTATGATTCTCCAGAATTTTTGCAGACTCAAGTAAATTTTTTCGCGAGACATCGGTTATATCATTCGATACCTCCATCAAATAGCTGGGGTCGATTTTTTATTTATTGTGAAATCGCTCTTCGTTATAGAGAAATAAGCTGACATGTGTGCGTAACCTGTATTTTGCCTACTTTTTCCAAATTTGTCTAGCGATTACTTTAGCTTGAAAGCAGCAATCGGGGCAACTAAACAAGTAACCCCTAAAAGGGTTAGTATTCCGTCATAGATTAATAAAGCAAACCGGAGCTCTGAAGTTCCTTCGGAAGCATTTTTTGATGTGATTTAGTTATTGCTGCATCAGTATAAGTGATGGTTATTTTTGAAACTCTATTGACCTAGATTACCTAAGTAAGTATAATTTAGGCGAAGTCCTAGTCTTAAGAGTAATGAGCATCTTTTGCAACGCGAATTCACTAGTTAACAGTGGGATTTAAGACTGTCCCTCATACGAAAGAAAAGATACAATCCCTACCAAATTTAAGGACAAGGGATATGGCAAACTTGACCAAGGAGCATGCAACAACGATTAGGAAAAAGACCTCGTCGGAATGATGGATAGTCTCTTAATTTTTCACAAAAAACTTGGAAAATAAAGTCTAAACTTTTAAAGATTTCGCTAAAAATTATAAATCAGCCACAATTATTAGTGTTATTTATAGTGATGTTATTATTGTTAACGTTAACCTATCGACAAATTCGTTAATTTAAACTCATAGTACAATCCCGTTTGAAAATCTCCGTACAAACTGCATGTGTTCACAAGCATAGGATAATGTAGGGAATATGGGGGTGCCGACAAAACACGGGTAGACGCCGTAACGGGAAGCAAAAAAGGGCGGACCCTCTCGTCCAGGAAAGAAAAGGATAGACCCTTCAACGATGTGAACCAAAAATTGAACATTTTTCAGCACATTTTAGCGATTATTTTAAAAAGTTTATTAAATAGAAAACATCATTTTTACTGATTTTTGACCAAAAAAGTTAAAAATTTGCAATGTCTGCTAATATTAGGATAGGTCCCCAAACTTTTGGAATTTTTCAGGAGTAGACCGGACCAGAACTCGTCGGGGTTTTGGCAGACCCAGAATCGGAACCCGTGCTAAATGTTCACTAGTCTATAAAAGTTTTCCTGGGATTAGACTCTAATAACTTTTATCTACGCTAGATCAAGTTGTCCGCTTCTCTCCACTTCATAGAGCACCATTTTGAGAAGAAAAAGCATCTTTAAAAAGCTCCTGTAACAATGTGCCTGCCATTGTGTGCCTCAAAACCTGCCAGGTGGGAAACAGTTTCTGCAAGCTTGACTGATGGGTACTTTCAAGATCCAAACTAAATTTGAAAACAATTTATTTGATTAAAATCATCTTGATACTCCCCAATTGGATAATAGTCGATTTGTCTGTACCCGGGTTTATAGAAGTTAGGACTTATTAATTAGGAAAATAGCATACTTTTTGCAACCAACTGTGATGTCGTTTTTGTAATTACGGGTTTGAAAATGTGCTGTAACTGCTGAAACACTACTGGAACTATTATAGCAAGAGTGCATAATTGCACTATATATTAGAAGAAGAGTAAGCCACTAGAGGGCTTCTCTTCTTGGCATTGCGTAACGGTGCTCCGACCAGAATACGCGAATGTTCCCCCGTTTGGTGGGGGGGGGTCGACAAGCATACCCCCTCCCCGTTTGGTGGGGGGTATGCAAAAGGGGTCCCCGTTTGGTGGGGGGTAGGTAGAAGGGGGTCCCCGTTTGGGGGGGGTCGCCAAGCCAGGCTGAAATTGGCTGAATCTGATTGGCTGTTGGCGACCCCCCCAAACGGGGACCTCTTTGGCCTACCCCCCCCCACCAAACGGTGACCCCTTTCGCAAACCCCCCCACCAAACGGGGACCCCTTTTGCATACCCCCCCATCAAACGGGGACCCTTTTTCAAATATAACAAAAACTACCGTAATCCTCTGCTATACCCCCCCCCCCCCCACCAAACGGGGAGGGGGTCTCTGCAATCTGATTGGCGGTTGGCTACCCCCCACCAAACGGGGACCTCTTTTCTGCTACCCCCCCCCCCCCACCAAACGGAGGGGGTATGCTTTGTCGGAGAGAGCTACCCCCCCCACCAAACGGGGGAACATTCGCGTATTGTGATCGGAGCACCGTTACGCAATGCCAAGAAGAGGAGCCCTCTAGTGGCTTACTCTTCTTCTTATATATAGTGCAATTATGCACTCTTGATTATAGGGTTGATCCTGTTATTTCGAATCGTTTCTCATACCGGCAGAAGCCAAATACAAGATACGAACCGGGACATAAGCTATTGTTGGGAGCCGCTTTCTTCAATTTTGCTGTAAATACTAACTGTTCTTCGTACGCTCATCTAATTTGCATATTCAACTTTCGTAAGTCGAAAATCAGATCAACCAAGGGGGGAACGAAGTGAATGATTTTCAGAAATTGCAAAACTAAGGCCCCCCACTGCAGAATGGCTTAAAAATCAGTTTTTTGCGAAAGAAAGTTTTAGTGAGACCCTTGCAATCCACGAATAAAATGTGGCAACATGTAAAGCAAGTGTTTCCGACCATTTTTTGCTCTCCCACCCCCCATCGAAAAAAGACAGCTCAGCTGAGTTTGCGTGTTAAACATAGGCTGTACAAATCTAGCTCATCTATTATTACACGTAATGTAGGGTTCACCCATTACAAAGATTCCGCCTCCGGCGGAATAAAAATCGTCCCTGGGTATATTTGTGCAGAACACATTTGTTCAGTAGCAGCTCTCCAGCTTGCATGGTGAATGTTGCACAATCTTTGGAAAAAATTGGTCGTTTTTGCAAAAACTACATTATTTATGATAGCAGCCTACAGGACAGCGATTGGAAGACAATCATGCGTCGGATAACTTGTCCCTGTGAGACCTTCAGACCGACGCCCTTAGTTTGATTTTGAGGCTTGCGTAGTTCAAGAAATGTTGGATTATTTGATTTCTGCAAAAATGACAAGTTTTCGACGCCAAAACAAGAAAATCGGCTATATATATCTCACGGCAGAGAAAAGCTAGAAACTTGCTTTAAAAAGCAAAAATGTGAAACTCAATGAGATCTTTCGAATGAATATAGTCATAACTGTATAGCAGCTGCCACACGTTCGGAAATTGGGAAAAACCACTGTGACCGGAAATCTCGAATTTTTGAATAGGGATTGCGCGGAGGGTGTTAGAACGCTAAAAGAACTTATTTCGGAAAGTTTCATCAAATTTCATCTTTATTTACGCCGCCAAATAACAATATGTGCCCAAAAGGAATCACCACCTTAAGCAATTGACAGGGAGCCCAAGGATGTCCAGAGTTTTCTCTGGAAGGCGGAACTACTCGCCGAGAACAGTTCCAAAAGAAAACTCATCGTAGGGTGCGATGGACAACTTTCTGTCGTATACGTGCTGCTGTACCGTGGAAGGCAACTGCGTGTCGTCTTCTGTGCCTGGCAACTAAAACTAAGGCTGTAATGTGTATAACAGTACCTAAGTTAAATATATATATATATATATATATATATATATATATATATATAGGTTTTAAGATTTTTCAAATTTTAGGTTGGTGGATACAGTATGCAAATGACTACTGTTTCGTTCAGAATACCTACTTCATTCCTCTCTACGACAACCAGCCTGATGATCACTACGAACTGAACGAACAACGAACGCATATCCCTCAGAACATTACAACCAGAGAATCTAAAGTCTTGCCCTATTATCAGTGGGTATCCTTCATAGTGGCAATTGAAGCATTATGCTTTTATTTGCCCATGGTCCTTTGGAGAGCTGGAAACTCTCAGCTTGGTAATGACACAATCGGTTTGAACAAAATTTATTAGTTCTCTATAAAGAAAGTCAGTTTGCAATATGAAATTCGAAAATAAAGCAGGAAAAGGGGTAATAACGAACACCTGGTATTAAGGGACAGTTTTGTGGTTTTTTCATCCGTCACGTCACATTACATCTACATGTATCTACGAATTATTTTGAATAATATATTAAACGGGAGCCCTATTTCTCCTCTATCCACTGACGTCTTGATCGTGTGACTGGATCTAAGCAAAATTAATTAATTATTACTTGGAAGTAGTCAGTTTCCGCATTTCAAAGCGTCCCATTTTTTCAAATTCTAAAGACTGAATTGAGCTACCTCACTCATTTTTGCAATTGGTACTGCAATCCTTACATCATGTCCATACATGGGCAATGGATGCGACCGTGGCCTATACAGCTAACGAAAATTTTGCGCGGGGGTCAAAAAATTTCTAATTAGGCTTGTTTATTGTAATTTTGCATCCCTAAACTTTTCTGAACTTTGTCAAGCGATTACGTACTTTAGCTAGAAAGCAGCAATCGGGGCAACTAAACAAGCTCGCGGGGTGTTTTTCGAGCAAAATACATCTGTTAAAGAGCAATCCTGCAGCGGGCATGCGGGCATTTTAACTCTTTAATGCCGGATGGGCCATATGGCCCATTTGGCGATTTTCGTCAAATTATTTCTTGGGACAGGGTTCAGTTGCCGGTTGGCAGTCTGGAAAATGGCTCCTTTTTTCTCCAACGCGTCCACCCTATTTTGAGAAAATATGTCCACACCTGTTTGAAAAATTGAGTTTCTGTAACAAAAAGCCGGCAATGAAAATTTCGATGATTTCGAGCCCTGTTTGAGCACTCATTCAAATGAATCCGTTCCGTCGAACTCAAAAATTTTCACATTTCTTTTCAAATCATGTAGTTTCTGTTTGGAATGAACTCCCAGAAATTATACAGACACCTGATAATTCTAAATTTGTTGATTTACTAAAAGATATCGATCTGACTAAATTTTTAAAAGGTGACTGCATATTATCGTAAACTTAATTTTAGGTGCACTGAAGGGACAATTTGTCCTTATGCACCTATTAGTTCTGACTTGGACTGACTGGCACTGTTCTACCTTGTAATTGTGTGGAGTATATCCTATTGAAGGTCACCTCATCTCTGTGAACGTGATCTGAGCCACACGGAGATGGGGCCGCCTGAAATAGGATATGCTTCAAGGCGGTTCCGATTGCAAATATATTAAAGTCTTTTCGGAGGCTTCGCAGAAATATAGCAGAGTCTGTGAAATCCCATATATTTACAGCTTGAAACAGAAAAATGTCTTTCGTCCTTTACAACTTCTTCTAATATTCTATTCTTATAGAAATGATTTGCTTTTGTAATTATAAATACACTAAAATGTACGTATATATATATATAATACGTATGTATATACGTACGTTTGCGGTAATCTTGAATTTCGTGATTCTGATGCCAGGTTTCTGCGTCGCTTTGCGAAGCACTTCGGTGTGGAGCTGGCCGGGTGGTGGATAAACTACTTCTTCGCCTGTGTGTGTAAGGATTCGTTTGGGTTTGATTAAAAATAATCCAGAGCCTACATTTTAAAGCATTACTGACACTGAAATATGTACATACCTCTTGGGTAATAATCACGCCTCGAATAGCTGGCCTCTGTGTCCTTCAAATCGACACTCTTAGTTTAATTTTACGGCGTGTGTAACTCGAGAAGTGATGAATTATTTGAATTATTATTAATGATTATTTATTGAATGATGATTTCTGCGAAAATGACAAGTTTTGACTCGAAAATATGAAAGTTGGCTACATCTCACGATATAGAAAAGCTAAAATGTAGCTTCAAAAGTACTTCACACTTGTAACTATGCAGTTGCTAGCCAGTTGTCAGAAATCTGCTAAATCCCCCCGAACGGAAACGCCTCTTTTCGATTCCGGACTCGCCGAGGTTGCTATAACACTAAACGGAGTAATTTTGGAAAGTGTCATCAAATGTGAACAAATGTGTGCGGTAGCAGTAGCACTCCTAAAAGAATCACTGCCGTACGTAGTATATGTATGTAGTTCAGAATGCAGTTTATAGAGACATTAGAAGCCGCACCGCCTACGGAACCCTAGATTATAGAACCCATACACTACCAGCAAAAATTTAAAATTAGATAGTTTCGGATCAAATCTCATCGGAAAGTTCAGAACCCAACAAGCTCCAGTACTTGAGGAACCCCATCGAAAATGATCAAATTCCTTAGTAAAATTAAGAACTATTAAGAAATTAAGTTGCTCTGGGCGAGGGTTCCAAAACTGCTGAACCCCGCGCAGGGACACGTCACTCTGCGCGGGGGTTATATCAGCGAGACCCCCGCGCAGGGACGCGTTGCTCAGCGCGAGGGTTCCAACAGTGTTGACCCCCGCGCAGGGAAGCGTTGCTCTGCGCGAGGGTTCCAACAGTGTTGACCCCCCCGCAGGGACGCGTTGCTCTGCGCTAGGGTTCCAACAGTATTGACCCCCGCGCAGGGACGCGTTGCTCTGCGCGAGGGTTCCAACAGTATTGACCCCGCGCAGGGACGCGTTGCTCTGCGCGAGGGTTCCAACAGTGTTGACCCCCCCGCAGGGACGCGTTGCTCTGCGCGAGGGTTCCAACAGTATTGACCCCCGCGCAGGGACGCGTTGCTCTGCGCGAGGGTTCCAACAGTGTTGACCCCCCCGCAGGGACGCGTTGCTCTGCGCGAGGGTTCCAACAGTGTTGACCCCCCCGCAGGGACGCGTTGCTCAGCGCGAGGGTTCCAACAGTGTTGACCCCCCCGCAGGGACGCGTTGCTCTGCGCGAGGGTTCCAACAGTATTGACCCCCGCGCAGGGACGCGTTGCTCTGCGCGAGGGTTCCAACAGTATTGACCCCGCGCAGGGACGCGTTGCTCTGCGCGAGGGTTCCAACAGTATTGACCCCCGCGCAGGGACGCGTTGCTCTGCGCGAGGGTTCCAACAGTGTTGACCCCTCCCCGCAGGGACGCGTTGCTCTGCGCGAGGGTTCCAACAGTATTGACCCCCGCGCAGGGAAGCGTTGCTCTGCGCGAGGGTTCCAACAGTATTGACCCCGCGCAGGGACGCGTTGCTCTGCGCGAGGGTTCCAACAGTATTGACCCCTGCGCAGGGACGCGTTGCTCTGCGCGAGGGTCCAAAGTGCACTCAATCATGCGCAGAGATCTTCTGCGCAGCGCTTCGCGCTGCGGCGCGGGGGTCAAAAATTTTGCTGCGCACTGCGCGGGGGTTTCGAATTCTGGCCTATACATGTATAGGCCCAGTATAGGCATTGCCCATGTGTGATCATGTCAATGAGTAGAATGTGAAGAGCGTCGTAGTGTCGCTCTTTTTAATAATTTATTGTTTACAGTTTCTGTGGCAAGATTTTCCAAATGCTTTTTTCCAGCTAATAAGGGACTGCAGTTTCGACTAGGGTGACAGGGTTGATGAATAGAGACACAGGGTGAAATTTTAGATTATTGATGCCATTCGATACTTTCGAAGATTTTTTACAATTTTCCTTCTTGGACTGCATGTTGAAATTTTAGCTGGACTCTGCATAGGCGTCTTCAAATCTTGAGATCAGAGCAACGTGCCACCTATAAGCCAATTTGGTCTATATTTGCAGTTTTAGTTCAGAAACCATTATCTAATTACCAGAATGATGATAACCTAGTTAGTGTTATAGTGTTTATAGGTTAGTGAAAGTGTGACTGGATTCGATTGTAATTTCTACATAATTCGTCTAAAACCTTAAAAGGCGGCAGGTTACTTTGATTGTCAAATCTTAAGATTGTTATACTGAACGCAGGAACTATTATCAGAGGTTAATGCAAGAACACAAGGACATAAAATGTTCAGAGTCATCGATTCTATTAGAAAAAGAGTTTTTACAAAATTTTAAATTTCTTAAAGATTTAAAAATTTATAATTTTTTGATTTTTTGAATTTTTTAGTTTCAAATAGCATAAGTTTCGCCACATTAAATGTGTCTTTTAAATTTTGATGTTTTTGATTATTCGGTGAAAATTTCGGATGGTGTTTCTGGGCTTATACTTCCCCGTGCTTTACACAGAATCCTATGCTGTCCCTTATTATCAAAGACGGTGTCCCTAAAACCCCGGTTTTGCAAGATACGGCAATTTTTGATTATTTTATTGACACCATGGGAAAACCTTTTAGTTGACCAAAATATACTTAAATAAATTCAGAACAAATTAAGCCTTATTTTTATGTATAAATCTTGGAAATTCTTTCACTTTTAAAATCGATACAATAACTTAAAGTTGCACCTCTGTAAAGTTTCTGAAATGAGAATCGTTTTTGTCCCTTATTACCCTGTTTTATCCCAAGTGGCTATTTAAAAATATTAGGTTTGGCTTAATGATATGGCCACAGTAGATTATAAGCAATTTCAATTTGCAAGTTTTCTTAGTCGTTCATTATTTTAGGTTTTTACTGTGTCGAATAGCTGAGAAAAGAATTAAAATCAGTAGGACTTTGGGTTTAGGTCTCCGCGTGAACACGATTTTAACGGAGTCAACAAAAGCAGAAAATGTGCACGGACCGGACCGAAAGAAAAATATGGCGACAGTGGCCAAGTTTCTGGATTACTACCATCAAGTTGAAGGCTCTATTCACAAGGGGAAAAGAGCTAAACTTGTCCTAGATGGAGTATATGTTTCAGTATTTTACCTTTTCGTCAAATTTCTCTACTGCATCAATGTTATCATACAGTTTGTGATTCTAAACAACTTCCTGGATATGGACAGCAACTGGTGGGGTTGGAACATTCTTCAAGATATGGCCAACGGTCGCTCTTGGCATGAATCTGGAAAGTTTCCCAGAGTTACACTTTGCGATTTCGAGGTATGTGACATTTTAGAAATTACTTCACATTGGTGGATAAACAAAGCTTTGAGCTACAACATGTACTGTCTGAAATAGAATATTTTAATGGAGATTCCTGTGACTGGAAAATTTTGTTTGCTTAATGGGAATTTCCCATTAGCACATTTCAAATCTTTAAAGTAATTGTATTTGCATATGGCAGGCACAATATGTGAGAAAATCTGACTAAAAACGGTGGTCGGGTCGTATGTCTATGAAGTTACCTTTTTAGGTTCGCGAGCTGGGTAATCTCCATCGCCATACCGTTCAATGTGTTCTCATGGTGAATATGTTCAATGAAAAGTTCTTTGTATTTCTATGGTGGTGGTTTCTGCTGATGATAACAATCAACACTATCAGTTTCATACATTGGCTTTTCATCATCGTTAGCTATAAGCGCAGTTCCTCAAATTTTGTCCGCGATCTCCTCCGAGCCAAGCCAGACGACGAACCGGATGCCCGTCTGGAAGCCGTTTCGCCCGGCTACGCAAGGGATATTGATAAATTCGTTGGCCACTCGCTTGGACCCGATGGTGTATTCTTGCTGAAGCTGATCTCCACCAACAGCGGCGACACCATTGCAGCGGAATTGGTTCGTCAGCTCTGGGATGTTTTTGCCAAACGAAATCGCGATGACACAGATCACCAGAGCGAAACGCCGTCCTCAGCTTCGACCCGACTACTCGGCAAGGAGCAGGTCACGCCTAAGCGGGAGCGGGCACCCACACCAGCGGAGTTGGAACGTCTACCAACCTCCCCGCCACCGCGATACGAGGACAGCCATGCGGACGAAACAGGGCTATAAACTCTTGCAGAGCTTTTGGTTGTGGCACAGTAAATAATAATCTTCTTCATTGCTTTCTTAGCTTACTCCGCTCTTTTGGATCTTTTGCATAACATATACTACTGGACATTTCTTACTATTTAATGTGTATTCATGTAATGTTCATGTTCATGTGCTGTCGTCAAATAACGACATGTCTAAGTAGGTAGTGGCTTCTGTATTTACTGGTTTTGACTTTGAGGCTTTGTATAAGTATAAACACGTCAGTGGACAATACATTCATAAAACGGAAAGGAGGAAACTGACTAGTGACAGCCAGTTCACGTAGAGTCCTTGAATTTTTAGTCTTGCTTATATATGGTTGATGATCTTTTCAAGTCATACAAATAACAAAATAATTTCTGAATTAGCACATTTACGAAAAAATTATAGCATCGTTTCGATTGTCAGGAGCTGGTTACCTTATCATTAAGCTGAAGCTAAAAGAAAACCTTGACAGCAGCGTTTTTCTAATCTTGAAATCAGTTTCCTGTCAACTGCTTTAAAAGAAACAAATTCATGCCATCATTTAACAAAAGCAATGGTAATAGGCCAATTCAGCAAAAAGTATAACAAATGCTATTACCAATAAATTGTAAAATGTCGTAAATATTTGTTGTAGATGAGAGATTTGCAGTACTGATTGTTGTTTAACGTTATCAAATTGCACAGAATCCTCGTTGAAATACTTAGTTTTCAGTTTCTGCAATATTCCAAATCTCCAAACGTTGTTAAAGAAAATTTTCAACCGTTTTTTGAGCTTTGAATCATCTTTTCGCAGCATGCATCCCGTTTTAAAATCGATTCTATCACCGTAGGTGTGAATATTTGTATTTAGCTTTGTTCGATAATTCATCCAATATCGCATACCATAGCTAAATGCGTACTTATCCGCCTGTATTTTAAGGGGTACCTCCTCATACGTTCTCGTATATTGAACAAAGCTATAACGCAGATCCGAAGGCAATCCTTCTGCTGACTGTCTGACAAGGTATTCAAAGGAAGTAGCAAGATTAGGGAAAATACACTTGAAGAATGTCATGTCCTTCAGCCCAATATCAGCCAAAGAATTGAGGGGAAAGGGACAATGAGAATTGGCGAGCTCCGAACTGATGTAGGCACTGTAGACTACGCACAGTATTCGGGTGAGCAGTTCTTTGGCCCCCAGGAAGCTGGAGGTCCACCATTGCTTACGAGTTGACAAATAGTGTAGTAAAATGTAGATTACTAACACTACAGGCCATGCAGTAAGCTTGAACACAGTAAGCCATCTTACGTAGGGAGCAGACGAATTAGTCCAAAAACTGTTGATCAGAAATGCAGTCTCTTCAAACTGTACCAGTAGAGCAAAATTTACTGCCAGCAATCGGTCAGTGGTCGGCACGAATAGAGGTATTGTCGTATTAACACGACCCCGGACTACATCTCTAAGACATCCGGTAGAAATTCCGGTAGTTTCGTTATACGAGCCGTACCTTCCATCCTCCGGGGGCAGGAAGTGTATTGTGAAGTTGTTAGTTTCACCAAACAATAGCATAAGCTCTCCGAGAACGCCAGGATTTGGACACCCACTGCGAGACAGGTTGAAGGCACAATCAAACAAGTATGGAGCATCGGCAGTGCCGCAGACTTTAAGCATTGAACACGCAAAGTGAATTCTGAGGTGGAGTAATTTAGTTCAATTGCAGCTCCAATTTTACTAATGGCCAAGACAGACTTTTCATCGGTATATTTTGAAAAGTAATCAGATTCAGAAGCAAGAATGCCTGCCAACCTGGCCTTCAGTTTGCAAAGCTCTTTTAAAGAGTGAAAATCAGACTCATATATACATATATATATACATATACCAGCAGCTTATATGCTATATATATATATATATATATATAATATATATATGTATATATATATATATATGCTATATATATATATATATATATATAATATATATATGTATATATATATATGGGCCGATTTCTGGTAGGGTCAACCATCACTTGGACAACCTTCAAAAATCGATTTGGCTCAAACTTTCAGGACTTGTAGCAACCTGACGTAAAAGGAAAACCTCCAAATATTAGAGTTCAACTCCGTTTATTCAACGATTTATAGCAAAATTCGTGATTTTCAACTCAGCCACTAACGTCGCCGTAGGACCTCACCAATCAAAACTGTGCTCAGGCCGATAGAGTAGAGTCAGACAGTTCATACCTTAACCATACAGGCACCACACATGGGGCACATATCCCTGCCAGTTTGAGTTTTCTAGCATTCATGTTCCGCAGTTTGCGACGGTCGAACCTTAGCTTAAGCCTCCAATTCAGTAGGCGCATTTCCACATTACATACAAGTGGAGCCAAAACCGAGCTATCTAATTTTTATATCGTTGAAAAGATCCCATTCTACGCAACTTAATGATATAAAAATTATCACTGTACGACTTTTCAAGCTCAATTTGTCAAAAACGAATGTTTCTGAAAAATGTCAGCGTAGCATCTTTACACGCTGAGAACCCCACTCCCCGAGATTTTGGCCTTGTTTCGAGCATATTGCAAGCTTATTCTATTAGGAAGAGCTGAGTGTCATACTATTCCTATTATAAACTCTTGGAATGTTGATTTTGGCAATTTTTGAAGATTTAAGTTGACAAAAATTTTTCAGCCGGCAGAATTTCTTGCCATTTGGCACAAATGAGTACTCCTATAGGGCCTCTGTATATGCCAAATTACAGCCTTGCATCTCGCACCAGTAATAAAATTTTCCTTTCGTTAGCCAAAAATTTTTAATTTTTGCCGAAACTTCAACTTTGAAGAGTAATTCCCATTGACGCAGATAAGATAGAGACGTCTAGTAGTTTTCGCAGATAGGGCCACATGTGCCAAATCACATTGGCAAATGACAACCTTGAAGCTAGGATCCAGCCAGTAGATTTTTAATTATGTCGGTACTTGTGGAAAGGGGGAGGGTCGGGCACATAAACGCGACGGTTCAGAATGGCTGTAAGGCAGCTAGGGGCTCAGAACACGATATTTTTGACCACACCCATGCTCTATATCTTCGCCAAAAAGTAGGCCAATCGGTCAAAGGCGAAAGAGGTTGATTTTAATAGCCCTGCCCTTAATCTAAGCAGAATTGTCTTGCCATCAATAAAGACCAACTATGGCGCTGAAAACAGCAAGCCCATTTCCCGATCAACCCCTTTTGCAGGACCTCTTACTTCATTCAACTTACTGAACTTTTCTCTTTTCTAGTCAGGCTGGAATAGCCACAAACTCACACTGACCACCTAACACATAAGACACCACTTTCTATTTACTGCGTGATCGCATAGCTTACACAGCGACATACAAAAATAGAGGCAATGCTTTACGTACGTACATACTCATATACATAGCACATAAACACAACACGACGCAAAACAACAGTTAACATTATTGTCATACAAAAAAGAAGCACAAGAGCGGCACAAACGATAACAGCTAAGTGAAAATCAGTAGTAGTACACTAAGACTAAACTAACTAAAGAAAAGAGTAAGTCAACGCAACTTCAACATTTGATCAAATTTATCAAAGTGAGTTATTCTAAGCGCTTCAATGAAAATCAGAAAAAAGATGGCATTAGTCTTTAAATAGAAAACAACAGAAAATAGCATACGAAAATGGAAGTACACAAAATACATAAAACAGTTCACCAAAAATTTACATAAAATACAAAAATTTTCATTAATACAGATATAATTGCTACGAAGTCAATGATATGGCCAACTATACAGGCTACAGTGAATTAACTTATCCATCCAACCAAGCATCACAAACAATAATTACCAAGAGTACACAAAAATTAAATTATGTACTTTTGTAAACATAAATAGAGCAATGCATTAAAGTAACATATTATTGAGAATTTACATAACTAAAAATATTTCAAAACCAAGATAGCCAAGCCAATTCAATACTTTCTAATCGAATCTTCTATGGTGCTATTGGGGAAACTGCCAGCATTGTTTAGAGACTGTTAATGACAAAACTCATCCTAGCCATAAAACAATGTGCAAGATCGCAATGACTGAAGAATGAAAACATATTTGTAGGTTTTGAATACATAACGTGAGATCATTTTTAGATTGTTTCATACAATTATTTTGAAAAACACATTTAATATTTCGCACAGATACAAACACATATCAAGAAGCTGAAATGGAGATGAAAAAAATTTCCCAAGAACCGTTTCTCATATCGCAGTTCGTAATGTACGTGGTAAGTAAACCAACATACAATACACTGTTTTTTGTTTTTGTTGTTTCTTTCCCAGCCCATCCGATTGGACAATACGCAAGCTTACGTACACAAAAACGAACAACAAACAGTTCTGTACAGGCACAGTCATAGCCATAAATCACAAGAGCTAAGAAAGTCCCCCAGCTGCCTTTCTCAATTCACATGGCATATAGGCATTAGGCAAACTAGGCGAGCGAGCCACAAAAACACAGGACACACGCATAAAATGATAACAGCAGTTTCTGCATATGTATTGGCAAGGTGATAAACATAAAAATCCGACGCATACGCAGCATCAAACTAGGTTGCCAAACCCATTTAGTTACTACAAATAGATGGTAGTCTGCTGAGTATACCGCAATTACCATGTTTTTTCACTTACAGGTCAAGCTAAAAACAATCATTAGTGAACTTAAACTATAATAATGCCACTTTCTTATACAAAACTATTAGCAAAATTTAGCAAATTTATTATGCTATTATAGTAATATGAAAATATAGCTCAACAGAAGCCAGCTATGCTGACTGCATTTTTGGGAAACTCAAAAGCATTTGATTCAATATACAGTCAAGGAATTACAAGTGAAACAATATAGTACTCCACGAGGAAGTAGGATTACAAATAATTGTACGCAACACTTCCTACTACGTTTACATAAAACACAATGCAATGCTGCAGATTACAAATAAAATAGAATTGACTTGATTACCCAAAAGCCATACAACGGACGGTGCCAGGAGGGAAGGAGGGAGGGAGGGACCACGCCGGAGTTTGAACTAATACAAGTACGTTTATATTATATCGCCTGAATATCGAGGGGAGAATAGCGGATGTTCACCAAGAAAATCAATAAAAAATGTGGCAGGTAAAAATTAAATCAGCGACGGGACGAATGACGTCTCCCAAACCAAATACCAAATCACAAACGTAAGCATGTAGACACTGTTAATGGAATTATATTAGTAAACACGACAGTAATAAACGAAACATTATAATAACAAAAGTCGAACAATTCTGCACAGTGATACAATATTTGTCCCTGCCTGTATAGCAAATCACAATCCTTCCACACAAGATAGCAGCTTTCCAGCATCTTCACAATACGCTAGCAGCCAGTTCACCCGTCTAAAACATGAGAACAGATAGCACCTAAAGGTTTCAGTTCTGACAAAATTAGAAAAAACTAATGGAAGAAATCAATCTAACCGCTAATGGCGCATCATCGACTGATGAAGCCTGATCAGTTGAACTGGTTGAACTTATGACAGTTAGGCAAAATCAGACCAAAATAAAGGCGAACGCAGCAATTGGTCCTATAAGAACTTCTAGCCAGGTTTCAAATATTTGTTGGTGATAAAAACATGGGGTTTCTGTTACTGGTATGACCCCATAGACATTCATAGCCTACTCCGTTCCCACAGTGGATGCGTGTTTGCGGCTAGCTGGTGTCTTGTAAAAAATCGCATAGGAGCCTAAACTTCTTTTCAAATAGTAAGTTACACCGGACGCACTGTAAATTCACAAAAGATAACTCAATACTAACTTATTTCCTATTAAAATAAGTTCCCACATGCCACCCAAATAATTCCTAGAAGGAACCCAAAACCTGAATGAAGAACTCGCATACGTACATATTATTCCATATTATTTGTTTGACGAAGCCGGTTATGAAATTCTTCCGTCTCAGCAAAAATCAACTCCTTCAATCTTTCTTTTGGAAACTCATCAAATTCCATGTCGAATGAAAAAGGGTCTTCACAAACAGGCTAAAATATGAACAAAAAATGTGAAACATAAAGTAAAGACGTGAAAATCTTTGATACAGAAGTCAGAGTTACGCGAGTCTTAGTAAAATAGAAGAGATCAAGGCGAAATAATTGACATCAATTTTGAATAAACAAGAAAACACAGTTTGGACGAACACGACCACACCCTCCAGCAATTTTTATAAAAACATTATGCAATATGAGAACAATATTCAACACAAAGCAACATGTAAACACAACACACCTCGTCCTTAGGATCATAGTACTGATCAAGATAGGGATGTGCTAGAGCCTTTTCCACAGTTATCCGTTTGTTGGGATTGAATGTCAGCATTTTATCCAGGAGATCCAAGGCCTTGGGATCGGCATGAGGATAGAGATGTGACCATGACTGGGCTGGCTTGTGTGGCAAAGACATCAAATAGGAACGTGCCTGAAAAAAGTGAAGTAGAAAGACTGGGCCATGCTCAGCAAACTACATCAGTAGACATTGGCAACTGGAGTAATTCTTAAGAAGAATGATTTCAAAAACACTTCTTAAATTAGGAGAGCGTACCGGTAGCATAATTTAAGGCCTTCAGATGATTAAGCGTGTACTCTACCGGTCAGAAGCGACGAGCCGCTGCCCTGTCGCGATTCGAAGGTGGAGAAGTAAGGAGATTTTAAAAAGTAAGAAAACCAAAAATATGGGTACTTACAGCGCGTAATGTTTGCACTAGTAGTGTAATTTTATTGTTTTCATCAACTTGAAGTGCATCCAAACTGTCACTACTAAGATTTCACTTAAAAATTTTTTACATAAAAATGTGTAACATTTCTGACACTTTGTCTTGGCTCCTAAAAATGAAAAGAATTGAATAAAACTTTTACTGCAAAAACAAAGTTCATCAACTTGTGAGGAATACCCAGGATCCCCAGTGACGAATTACTTGTACCCTTCTGCACCGTACCGCACACTCCGCCAAGAAATCCTGGTACCGATAGTGCTATATATAAGTATTATGTCCATTTGATAGGCCATCGGATTTTCCACGTGATTTCAACCCCTTATTCTCAGCATCAATACACATATGTACACACCAACACTAGCAGAGCCAGAAAAAATTTTCGGGGGGAATCAGTGTTTTTTTGCTCAAAAACGCGTGTAATTACACACTTTTTTCTGGAAAATAGCAAAAAAATTTTGGCGACTGTGTAACGTTACACCAAAATTTTGACAAAATTTTCCCCAAGGGGGCGGATTTTTTAACAAGGAGCATAATGTTTTTATAAAAGTTTTAGGTGTGGGGGCTTCGCCTCCCAGACCCCCCTTTTGCACCTTGTCTTACATTTAATTTTTGGTGTCATTTAATGATTAGTCACATATTATATTTGTTACAGTTATATTTGTTCGTTCATATACTAAAAACGCGTACACACCAAAAATTTTTAGTTTTTGAAGCAAAATTTAACTGGTTCCTTGCAAAGTTTTGTGCTACAGGAGGCCTTTCTAGAAACGTTTGCTCCTTCGGCTCGGCGCACTGGTGTTTCATTCGTTCTATCAAGTCAAAACCAATAAATGCAGATCATCGTGCTCAATTTTTTAATTTTGTCGGGCTGGTTTGGTGAAACTTCTCCAAATTTTGCTGTAAATAAGATTTTTAAATTTTACTTATATACAAAGAAGCGGCCTCTAAAATACGTCGGAATAATTTTGTTACCAATAAAATTATATATGTAGTAAGCAAACCGCGAGTAAATTGGGAATTTTTAGGTAGTTACACACTTTTTTCTGAAAAATAGCAAAAAATTTTGGAGAGGTGTGAAACGTTACACATAAGCCGTCGGCGAAAAAAAATCACTGGGGGGAATGCAAAAATTGTTCCGGGGATCTGGGGGGCTGCTGAGAAATTGTTTGTTCCGTGACCTTCGTGGAATTTTTACAGAGCATTCTATGAAGTGAAAAATATTTAAGGCCCAGCGCGTGTTCATGCACCCAAATGACGCAGAAGATGATCAAAATACGCCAAATAGGGTATTTGGAACTCATTTTGCTGTGCGAAACACTTATGGTGGTGCGATACACTGATTTCAGGCCGAAGGCGCGAAAATTTTTTGAACAATGGGCGTTTTGCACATGACAGGGAAAAATTTCTGGCGGATCCACAATTTCGGAGGAAGGAATTCCCCTCATCCGCCCCGGCTATGCGCCTGCACACCAATGAAAAGGCAAACCTTATCGTTGATAATGCACTGCAAATCTTCCTGACTGGGAGAGCCGACCACAGACAATATCAGATTTAACTGATCCAAATAGTGTTTCCCTGGAAACAAAGGCCGATTGGATAACATTTCAGCCAATATACAGCCGACGGACCAGATATCTATGGATTTCGTATACCTAAAGCGTAACAGCAAACGGCACGTACAAGTATAATCGTCGCCTAGCCAAACTTAGCTACGTGTATACGCATAGAACTGCAAAACAAGTTACACCGCTTTAAATAAAAGTTTGCATAGATGCTATGGATATTTCATCTAAAACATTAAGATCGTATCACTACGCAATTTCCACTACTGAGTAACTCTTAAGTCACCAACCCTTTGGAATTCAACATGATTTCCGGGGCTCTATACCATCTGGTTGCAACATATTCTGTCAAGAAACCGGTATGATCATGTTCCGGGTCAGCCACTCTTGCCAGACCAAAGTCGCAAATCTAAAAAAATCAATGGAATAAGATCTGTGTAAAGCAAACCGCCATAACACTTTATGATATACACAGTTTAGACTGTTCGTATTGTTACTTACAAGTACGTAGGCAAGCAATTGCTAAAATCAAAAAAGGAATTTAAATAAATATAGACATTGCAACAAGGTAAAACGTGATACATCGGGTTATGACATTATACGTACGTACGCACGCATGTATGCCTGCTAAGTATTATTTAGTATGAGTATAGAATCAGTATAACAGGCAAGAATAATGAACTGAAACAAGTCAAGCAAGTTGGGTACCTTCATCTTTGTTGAAAACCCAAGCAATTTTCAAAATTGGTTATATGCTTTTTGGAAGATCTTGGTCGACTAAGTACGCGTATACAGGCAGGGTTGGTTCACGTTTTTTCAGTCCACATATAGAGAGACAGCTAGATCTAACTAATGCATTATATAAGTTTTTAAGGCTTTCTCTGAGGAGAGCGCCAGGCCTGGCCTGGTCTTATAGCTAGGACTCTGTCAACATCAACAAGACAGGATATATAAAATCATACATGTACAATGTACGTATGCAACTGTTTTCATCCCAGAGGAACGATCGAAAGCCCTTGACAAACTGATACATTAAAAGCCTAAATATTGTACGTAAGGATGGAGTACGTATGTACGGATGTATGCGCCTACTAAGTAAGCTGACTAAAAATTTGTTTTTCTAAAGAAGTGGGTTAAGGTCACAGCTTCTGTATACTGTATATATATTTATGTACGTATATTTATTTATATATAACCTCAGCAGGAATTCATGCAGATAGCAGCACTATTTGGATTAGAATGAAACGAGTATATATTGCGAATATTATCAACGCGTTAATTCGCGCATCTATTTATACAGGATAGGTAAAGGTAAAGGTAAAGGTTTACCCCAGGAGATATCTCCGTCCTGCCACAGGACATGGGGTGCCGGTGCTCATTCCCGGATTCTCAGCCGTAGAGCCAGGAGTGCTACCTCAAATGATGACTGCATCCGTGGAAGGGGGGCCGGCCCTTCTACACAGACTCCTGTTACCTTCCCACTGTAGTGGTACCCATTTACCGACCAGTTAAGGATGGATGGCTGGGTTGGCTAGAGTCGAGAAAGCATAGTGGCCTCCGGGGATCGAACCACCGATCGTAAGATCGGAAGTTCTGACCAGCGCCTTAGACCACTCGGCCATCCCGACACTATACAGGATACACTCTTAAAAAGAATCGTGTAGAAATTACAGGAATTCTTGTTGGTTTTACAGGTGTGCGGTTAGTCACTAGAGGAGCTTCCTTTATTTTCCATAAAAGTAAGTTTTGTATATTTTACCGGCCACTCGAATCAAGGGCGGATCCAGGGGGGAGGGGGGCGGCGTTTCTAAGGTAGGAAAATTAAAAAGAAAACTAGAAAAAGGGTAAAAAACAAGAAATATTTTCTCCGGCGCCAGTTTTCTACTTTTCAACTGCACATAATGGCGTTTATGAAGAGAAAGCTTGAAATGCATCCGATTTTTCGGAGAAAGTTACTGTTTTTGCCTAAAAATGTGTAGTATTGTAATAAATTCTCTCGGTTCTTTAAAATGAAAAGAATTAAAATTCGGAAGACCGCTTATATTGCAAAAACAAAATTTCATCAACTTCTTGTGGGCTCCGTCCCCCCCCCGACCCCCGGTTTAAAAACGTAACCGCCACTTTCGTCAACAAATGCGCGATTCGCCAGTATCTCGAATACTACGTAAAATTACTGAAATTTCCTGTAGAAAATATTACGGAAACCTGTAATTTTTTTACAGGAGTTTCCTGTAGAAAATACTAAAGAAACTTGTAATTTTCACTGGAGCGCCCTGTTAATAGAAAAAGGGGTAGGGCAGGTGTGGGGGGCGGCCGCTCTCAAAATATTTTCTACAGGGAGCGGCCGTTACCAAAAAACTCATTCACGGGATGTTGAAAGACTGAAAATTGCTTTTTACTGAAAATTTGTTTCAAAAATTACGATCACTGAAGCATGATACATGTTGCGTTATCAGCGCATCGAGTAAACCTGTAAATCAGTGCAAACTACAGGTTTCATTGGCATTAAATACTAGTCTAACGTGTAATCCATTCTACCAAATTAGATATATCCGGTAAAAGCTACCAACGATGTATTGTAGAAATGACAAGTCGTAACTTGTATTTTCTACAAAAGCTATTGTAGTTATCATCGGCAAAAGTGATTCCTGTAGTTTCTGCTGGAACATTTCTAAGAATGTATGTCGAAGACTGTCAGACCCTCATATTTTACCTCATTTAATTACAAAACATGCTCGAACCGGATATGTCGACCAACCGGAAAGCTTAAAGTGATAGGTTACGAGAAATTGACATGGCGGTGCAAATGAGCAAACGAAGTTCGCAACCAAACGTCACTCGTCAGTTGTTTTGTAATAATTGTCAATAATAGCTGGTTTGGTTGAACATCTTCTTCTTCTTCTTCTTCATCTTCCTGGACCGCCGTGACCATGCGGTGGTTGGACCCCCCAGGGTCCTTGCCTATCTCCGGGATGTGGGCCGACTCTAGTTGGTTATACATCATTCCGCATCTTCCAGACAACAGACAAAAGTAGAGAGTGTGCTGCGCAACAGGTATATACAGAATCCCAACAGTTGGAAATTACGCATTCTAAAGGCCTCAAACTCATGTTCCTAATAATTAGTAATAATGCAAACCCATTACGTTGCTGTTGTTCCACTTAACAATTGTATTCAAACAAGTGAAAAATGAAACAATTTATATAACCTGTACGTAAGCAGCAATGTAGGTTTTCTCTGATTAATCAAAACTACGTATATACTTTAAAGCGTTCAACTCAACTGCAAAAAATTCATTATATAAAAGAATAAGAAATGAGCAAGGTCGAAGCACTGGCAGATCCAGGATCTCGTGACAGGGGGCGACACCCACACAACAGTTAGCAGTTTTGTCGTTTTGGGTCAAAATTTTGGAACTTGAAAGATACAAGATAATAGACGAAAGAAAGAAAGTTGTCACTACAGCACCACAGACCCGAAAAATTCGGGCCTGAGGTGGGGATCGAACCCACAACCTTCGGTTAACTAGACCGACGCTTTACCGATTGAGCCACCCAGGCACAATCGAACCAAGCTTAAGTTTGAAAGTCAAAAATACGCTATATTGTTATAAATAGTTAGTTTTCTCACTAATTTCCAAGTAGCAATAGTATTTTTGCGCATACCTGAAATCATTGCCGAACCTAAATTTTCAGGTTTGGAAATTTTTTGATTTGGACTCACAATTTTCAAAGTTCTGCCTCGGTGCACCTCTAGTAATTGTCATCACGGACAACGATATTCCATGGACTTAAGAATTGTTTAGTGATTGCAGCAAAAATCATTGTTCTCAATCGTTAATTCCTTTTATTAGTCTGTTTAAAAACTTTTTAGAGACAAGTATAACAATTACATATTTTTAGGCAAAAATTGATACTTTTCTAAAAAAATTAGGATCCACAAATTTTTCTCATTATTAACAGTAAAATATTCTACTGAAGGTAGAAGGTTCCATGCCCGAGGAGCGAAATTTTTAGTTTATATTGCCTTTTTCTATTTTTCACAACTTTACCAAACACTATAAACGTATCGCGATGGTGAAACTTGGCTTTTCGAATGGGGGAGGGGAGCATAATCACCCTTATCCTTGAAACAAACTACGTCACACCCATAATGGGTGTGGTACCAAGTCGTTAAAAAATCGTCCATGGCCAACTTTCAACAAGATTTTACATTGAGATTCATACAAGTTTTGTCATTTTTAACAATAAACTTAATTTCATTAAAAAATCAGTTTCAGTGGATGTTACAAAAATGGCGCAATTCTTAGAAAACTTAAAAAGAATTCCCCCAAATGTCTTGGCTCCGAGTACCGCCATCTCCAGAAAAACAGCCAGGAATAAGTCCAGGGGTAGTGGCCTCCCTGGTCGAAGAACCAATGCCAGGGCTTGTTCGAGGGATTTTTCTTGGCCCCCTCAAAGTCAATGGGACAACAGTTTTGTGAGGGGAAGGGGGTTTTTCTAAAAAATGTGCTAAAAATTGCGCTATTTTTCTAGCATATATACATTTTAAAAGTTGATTTTTACCGCAAAAATAGACAGATTAAGTGGTCAAAATGACAAAAAAGTAAAAATCTCAGGCGCATTCTGAGCGAAAGCTTCAGGGCAAAATTTTGTACCAAAAGGGGCCCTCTTAGATTGGGGGTGGACGAATTTAGGGGTACGGTCGTTTCTTTTCGCCGCTTGGAGGAGACGAACCTAGGGAGGGGGGACGTCGTTTATACTAGTGGGTCGCACCCACACCCACCAGAGTAAGCCCAGGATGACAGGCACTCCCAGTGTAAATAGATACTATAGTACGACCAAGAAATTTGTGGACAAAATTTTGGCCGTTTATAGCAGATTAACCTTTTGAGTAAATTCCAACTGTTTATATTTTTAGAATCCTCGAGTTCTCGAGGTTTCAAAAATCCGGGAAAATCAGGAATGAAGGGTTTCATTTACGGAAAATCTAAGATTTTCGGTCTTTCGCCTTTTTTACCGCGAAATTTCGAAATTTTTACCAATCAAAATTTTGTTACCGCGTTCGCATAGAGCAACCCCGTTGCACATATTTGCTCTTACAAGTTTTTCACGAAAATGCACCCAACTCCCGGAATTCCGGGTTTTCTAAATTTCCGGATTTTAAAACTTCTCTTCAAAACCCACAAGATGTATCGTTCGAAAGCTCTCATCAAGCTGAACAACTTTTGAAATAGAACGAACTCTTAAAAAACGCACTCAATTCCCGGATTTAGCAATAACCGGAATTTCCGGATTTAAAAAATTTTCTCCAATACCTACAATACGGATATCATTTGAAAGCTCTTGATGAGCTGAACAAATCTTGTAATAGAACCCATGTCTGAATATGCACCGAATTTCCGGCATTCAGGAAAGACGAGCTAGCTACTGTTAGATCCTATTTTCGTAAATTACGGGAATTAGGTGCATTTTCAGATATTGATTCTATTACAAATGTTATTCTGCTCATCAAGAGCTTTCACACCATACACATATTGTGGGGTATATATATTGGAGAAACTTTTAAAATCAGGAAATTCCGGTTTTAGCGAAATCCGGGAATTGAGTACAATTTCATTAATTCGTTCTATTTCAAAAGATGTTCAGCTCGTTAAGAGCTTTCGAATGATACCCATCTTGTCGGTATTGAAAAACATTTTTAAAATTCGGGAATTTTGAAAACCCGGAATCCCGGAAATTGGGTGTTTTTCCGTTCGGGAAAAGCTTGTAAGAGTAAAAATATGCAGTTGGACCAGCTCTATTCGATTGTGTAAACAAAATTTCGATAGCGGTAAAAGTTCGGCGAAAAATAAAAAATTTGTGGTTTTCAGTAAACGAAACCCGGAAATCCGGATTTTCCCAAATCTCGAGGATTCTAAAAATAAGTATATTGTTGGGATTTACTCCAAAGGATAATCTGCTAGAAACGGTCAAAGAGTTTGTACACACATTTTTTGGTCGTACTATAGAACAAGTCTAGAATCATTAAAGGAATTAAACAAAATATTGAGATGCAAATTGTTTGCACCATACGTATATATACGTAGGGTAAATGAAAAGTGAAAAGAAAGATATGAAAAAGTACCCCAATACAGAAGCAGTAGCTCGTCGCTAATTTATCTTTATCGTTTTGAATGATTATGCATGTATATAATACATCGTTTAGGAGGGCAAAAAGAAAACTCGTATAATACGGATGTTTTCAAGATAAATATAAACTCCACTCTCTTACGCCCAACAGTTTGGCTTTCAACTCCATCTCCAAAAAACGTGTATAAAAGAAAATTTACACCGACCAAACTAGCAAACAACAAAATACCGACATATAATATGCATGACAGCAAAGCAGCAGAAACGGACAGAAATAAAAGTAGACACAACCAAACAGCAACAAAAGACGGAAAAAACAAAGAAGAAAAACAACTTTGGAACCTTAAGTTCGCAGGTTGAATTGACAAGAACATTTGATGGCTTTAGATCGCGATGGATCACATTTCCAGAGTGAATATACTTGAGGCCTCGTAGTATCTGATAGACAAAGTAGCAGACATGATCCCTGCTGAGACGCTGTGACTTGTGAGCGTGGGCACGAACCACACGATGTAGGTCGGTGTCCATGCGTTCAATCACTAGATATCTATAGCCAGATCCGTATTAAGGAAAACGACAAGTAAAAAAGAAAGAAAAGCAACGTTCCCATTACGTCCTCTTATAAAGGGACAGTTACGTATGTACACTGCAAATGCCCCTAGCACAGGTAGGATGATAGCAAGCCCAAAAACAATACGCCAAACTAAAGAATTATGACCTGTTGCCATAATTAAAAATTTCAAATAAAACAACTATATAACGCCGAACCGAAGTAAGACAATACCAGAAACCGCAGGCAGGCGCTGCAAGCAATTGGACACAATCCCTGCTGACATGCACAACAGTATATATCCTTACGTAGGCTGCAGATTATACCAAGCCACAAGACAGGTGGACAATATACCCAAATACAACATTTATATATTATATTATGCACCAATACAGCAACGTCTGTGCAGCATAGAGACTTCGAAACAAAACTGATTTTGGTATCTGCGTATACAGCAGCATTTTTAAACTTAACTGTTCTTTCTAGCAACTAAATTTTGAATTAGATCGATCTTAGGAATTGTAGAATGAGGACATAAAGGCAGCTCTGAAAGAGAGAATCTGCTACAAGTCGAAACCAGTGTTTTAATGAAAGCTTCAGTGTCCGTCCAAACATAAAACCGTAACGTGTATACCTATCAGTCAAGCCAGCCATTAACGGTTTCATGCACATCAATCTCAAGCGCAATTTCTACACAAATCAAAACAGTGAAAATAAAACCAAGCTGTAAAACAAAGGTTAAATTTTGGTAAAAACCAATAGACGAGCTTTGCTCCCAAGTGTATTTATGTTATACTTCTCCGTCGATAACATAATCTAATTCTAATTGAATCTAATCAGATTTCATATCGCTCGGGCCTTTTTCATAATACTCTTCATCTTCAATTAAGGACTGACTGAGGAATGCTACTTTATCCAACTGAACCCTCAGACTACGCACTGTAAGGCTAGCATCCGACCCTTTCTCATACAACTACATAGTTGGGTTTATTCTACCGGGGGTCCCTCCCCATAAACACCCTTCCCCCAACAATCGCCCTCCGCAAAAATGTGGGTGCCCCCGTTGGCACCAAATTTTGCTCTAATAAAATCGCTCAGGGTCAAATTTTCCCGAGATTTTAACTCAATTTTTGCCCTTTTCAACACTAAATCTGCTTATTTTTGCGATAAAAATCAACTTTTACAGTGAATGCTATAAAAATAGCGGTAGTTTTAGCATAAATATTGTTAGAAAAATTTTGGTTCTCACAAATTCTTTGCCCCTCGGAATTTTGGACCTCCCGAGAAGAAATCCCTAGAATAAGCCCAGCATAATATTACACAACAGTCACATAGGTAGGTACTACTCGGATCGGTTCAGGCCACACTAATCGGTGCTCAGTGGACATATAAGTGTCTTGCCAGCGTCACCATACTGATAGCCAACACATAGAAAACAACAGTGTTTTTGATGAATGACCGACCCACTTGGTACGCATGCTTCCAAATTCAACTCCATCTAGAGGTTAAAGACTGACGATGAAAAAACAAAAATTTTACTGTATCTATTAAAGCTTGAATGTTGTGTAGCAGCTGTAAGGCTGAAATTTTCCACACGTCTAACCAAGACTAGGTAATCAAGTACACAGTCTGAGAACCACAGAGTTGGCCTATTATTATTAACAACTGTTATTTACACGAAATATCTATATAATATATAGTTTGGGGAAAATATGTAGATGATGGTAAAAAATCCATGTTGTTATGTCGGGAACAAAATAAGTTTTTTGCGTACAACCAATTTCGAAAAATAAAAATAAATAATAAATGGAAAATAAAGTACAAAACCAATTAACAAAGAATTTTGCGCAAACCTAGTTTTATGCAAAACCTGTGCGCAATCCTTGTTTTATGCACAACTACTTTTTTTGCATTACAACATTGTAGCCAAGGCCCTCTCGTGCAAAAAGTGGCCCAGCCTTAACGGTGACAGATATCCTGGTGACCAGACGCTACCTTGAGGTCGCATGTTGTATTCAGAAGAAGATTGGACGGCTTCAGGTCCCGATGAAGCACATTTCCAGAGTGAATATACTTGAGGCCTCGTAATATTTGATAGAGGAAATAACATATATGATCATTTGACAGCTTCTGTGTCTTCAGCAATTTGTATAAATCCGTTTCCATCAAACACTGCACTATATATCTGTGATTGGGATTGAGGAAATAGGGTTAAGGAAGCTCACCGAAAAAATTCTGCCAAAGAAAATACATTAAATATACATACAACAAAAGCAGTATGCTTAAATTTGTACATAAACTGTTTCCACAAAGAATTCTGTCAGACAGCCACAGGTAAAGAACGCAAGTTTTATGCACCTTATATAAATTGACACAATGACACCACACCATGGGGACTAAATTCCAAAGCTAAACGTTGATGATTTTAGGATCGATATAAGCTGATTACCACCTTCATGTTTCTCTATCGTGCAAGTGGCAGTTCAGAATTGAGTATATATAGCACAAATAAATGCTAAACTGCATCAACAATGTCATGTCAATGTCTGTCATCGGCATTGCACGTTGCCATTTTTTCGAAAATGAAAACGTTCTAATTTCTAAAAATCTCACGTATGCCGCAATCAAAACTTCTAACAAAGCATTTTACCCTGTACGTACTGTTTGCTTTGACGACAAATCGGTACACGTGCCACAAGTTGCAAGTGAGGAGCCGAAGTGAAAAGCATATAAACGCCACTACAACATCAGGGACGCTGGGTAGGTACGTACTTTGAAATTTTACCAGTTTAGGCAACAAAGGAATCAATTTTGCTATGAATCACGAAGAATGCTAATAGCACCAACGCGTATATATATATACGTAACACACTACATGAATAATACAGACATAAAATCAACGTTTATAGTTGAACCCAGATCACACTGCGGTGCACTCCGGTGCTCTGACCACACTAGGTGAATGTTTGATCTTGGGGGCGGGGGAGTTCGACAAAAAGACAGGTCCTCGTTTGGGGGAGGGTGCAGGATCGCCAAGATAGATTACGTATAGAGGATGAATCTAATTGGCTGTTGGCATTAAATGCTGTTGCCCACCCCTTCCCCCCAAGTCCAGGGTATTTTTACCGGGGGGGGGAAGGGGGGGAGGGGCGGGGGGCCCCCCGAAAATGCCTCCCCCCACCAAAATCGCCCCCTCCCGGGATTTTTGCTTCCGCCCCCGGGCCAAAATTTTTGATTTTTGCCAAAAATAGGTTAATTTTCAAAAATTTTCGGAGATTTTTTTCGTAAAAATGGCTATTTTAGCTTAAATCCTGGCATTTTGGAGAACGTTTTGCCTTCTACGTGTAAAATACGCCAAAAATACCATTTTTTAGCTAATTTTTGCAAAAAAATCTCCCCCCCCCCCCGGGCCCGGGGGGGGGGCGGGAAGCCCTCCCCCCGAAAAATCCCTAAAAAATACCCTGGCCCCCAACACTTGGGGAAATTCACGTATTGTGGTAGGAGCATCGTTGCGCAATGGAGGAAGAGAAGCCCCATCTAGTAGCTAACTCTTAGTTTTTTCACACTAGTGCAACTATGCACTCTCGATTAAAACACTGGTTTTCCATAAATGTAATTACATTATTAAATTCAAACTTTCCACCCATATCTAGACACTGTAAAACGACCGCGGCCTGCCTTCGGCGGGCTTATCATAACCATTAACCATTAACCATAACCTTATCATAACCATATCATAACCATTATAACCATTATAGCCATTATAACTATCTTAAAATCGGAAAATAAATCAAATATGAGGTGTGTATCAATGTTAGGTATAGCAAGGTTAACAAAAAAATTCCCCCGAAAATTCGCAAAAAATCACCCACCTACAGGATTAGCAACAAGCCGCAGCTGGAAGATTTTTGGCATGGTAATAGCCAGAGGTCCCAACCTTAACTCTTCCACCAGAGTACCCAAAATAGTCGACCCACCCCAAAACCGACCCTCGAAAAACTCCGTACCAAAATTGAAAATTTTGCTCTTGCTCACTACGAACTTCACATAGCTTTATCCATGTAACATGTTCACACTCTGCACTAGCCATATGTTGGATACCTTGCAATGACCTCTGGGCTGGCCCAAGGCGGCAAGGCCGCAACCAGGGGGAGGGTTCAAGGGGTCTAGACCCACCCCTTTTGAGATGACTATTAATTGCAAAATGAAACTTTCAATCACTTTTATAGAAAATCTCACTATTTTTGAAAGAATTAAGCAGTTAGTGAATGCTTTTGGCGTGAAAGTGCAAACATTTTGCAACATTAAGTGAGCTCCGTACTAAATTATTTTCAGGCTTGACCTTGAACCCCTTCTGCTAGACCTTGGACCCTCCCCTTTCTAAAATCCTGGGTGCGGGCCTGCACGGCGGGTGATTTTTTGCGAACTTTTTCGCAAAAAATCACCCACAACTTTTTGTAAAAAGGTGCGGGGTGGCTGCTACAGCAAAACTAACGTAAAATCCGAGATCTGCGACCCCAAAAACCTATAGAGCACATGTTTTTAGGCACCTCAGACCACTCTGGCCCACTGACCGGCTGTTAGGCATGACCCCGACCCTCCGGACCCAGGAGGAGGTCAAGATCACATATGTGGGCTAAAGCTAGGCCCGCACCCAGGATTTTGAAAAGGGGGGGGTCCAACGTAAAACGCAAAGGGGGGTCTGGGGGGCGGAGCGCCCCAGAAGTTGAAGAATTTTTGCATTTTTGCCCAAAAACAGTGCATGGGACCTTTATTTCTAGGAAAAAAAAATTATCGCGCCGACGGCGCGAAAATTTTTTAATAATAGCTGTTTTTGCCATAGAAATAGCAAAAATTTTCCGTTTTGTCCTCCCAAAAGGGGGGTCTAGACCCCTTGAATCCCCCCCCCCTGGGTGCGGCCTTGGCTAAAGCTACATAAAAACTAATGCCAAATTTGAATTCTGTGCCCAAAAACCTATATAGGCAAGTTTTTAGGCTTCCTGGGCCTTGAAATAAAATTTTTTACCAGTCACGTGACCCTGGCAAGTGTTACGTGACCAGTCCAAATTCGAACCTACTACGCCAAATTGTTTGCTCTGAGCTAGACTAATAGAACCACAAATAAGTTTATTCCTAGCTTCCTGGAGTCAATAAACAGTGTTAAGGTGGTGATTCCCTTTGGTCACATAAAGTTTACACCGTTATTACTCCTTCATTACTTGGAGTTAAGAAGCCATTTTTATATCAAAATGTAGCTTGACATTTTCTCTTTTTAATGCATGCCACGAAACTAATGTTGCTTTTCGAAAATATTTTTAACACATTTTACAAGAAGTATAATTTTCCAGAATTTTTGCAGACCCAAGTAAATTTTTTCGCGAGACCTCGGTTATATCATTCGATACCTCCATCAAATAGCTGGGGACGATTTTTTGTTTATTGTGAAATCGCTCTTCGTTATAGAGAAATAAGCTGAAATGTGTGCGTAACCTGTATTTTGCCTACTTTTTTCCAAATTTGTCAAGCGATTACTTTAGCTAGAAAGCAGCAATCGGGGCAAATAAAAAATCGTCCCTGGGTATATTTGTGCAGAACACATTTGTTCCGTAGCAGCCCTCCAACTTGCATGGTGAATGCTCCACAGTCTTTGGAAAAAAATTGGTCGTGTTTTTGCAAAAACTACTTTTTTTATGATAGCAGCCTACAGGATAGCAACTGGAAGACGATCATGCGTCGGATAATTTGTCCCTGTGAGACCTTCAGATCGACGCCCTTAGTTTGATTTTACGGCTTGCGTAGTTCAAGAAATGTTGGATAATTTGATTTCTGCCAAAAAGACAAGTTTTCGACGCCAAAACAAGAAAATCGGCTATATCGCACGGTACAGAAACGCTAGAGACTTGCTTTAAAAAGCAAAAATGTGAAGCTCAATGAGATCTTTCGACTGAATATAGTCATAATTGTATAGCAGCTGCCAAACGCCCAGAAATTGGGATAAACCACTCTGACCGGAAATCTCGAATTTTTGAATCGGGATTGCGCGGCGGGTGTTAGAACGCTAAAAGAACTTATTTCGGAAAGTTTCATCAAATTTCATCTTGATTTATGCCGCCAAACAACAATATGTGCCCAAAAGGATTCACCACCTTAAGAGAATTGGCAAGGGTAGCCACTTTTTGGACCCAGGGGCCGAGAACCAAAGTTCGAAGTCCAGCATGCTCAAATAATTGGGGGTCCAAATTTTTTTACAGAATAAATCTATGGGTACTATGCTCTATTTATACATGAAAAGAAGGATTTCTTAGCTTTATCCTGAGATTTGATCCGTGGGTGATTTTTTTGCGAACCCGCGATTTTTTGTGAATTTGTTAACAAAAAATCACTAAAATTTTTATTACTCTCGCTACACAAGGGCTATCGGCATGAAATATGCACCATATATAGAGAGGGTCCTTACCATTTCATACATACCAAAATTATTTCAATCGGACTTCATTTGCGAAAATGGCAGCAAAATTTCGATTTTTGATTTTTTTATTGACCTTGCTATATATATATAATGAAAAGTCGTCCAGGCCATGAGGTACGGGCCCCGGTAGTGGCGGCCCGGGTCCTACTGGCTAAATTTTCTATTTGCCCGGGAACACACATGTCCAACTTATCCATATTCCCGCAGCCAATACATACATACAAGAACCAAAAATGCTCCTTCGTCGCATGTAAAATGAATATGAGTACTCTCTCTGGCATTAGTACTAGTTCATGTTTGACCCAAAATCGCCTATATAAGTCCCACCCCACCCCGCCACGGCACTCTACAGCCACTTTGGATATGTAGTTCTATGACAAACGTTGCTCAGCTTACTTAGTTCATTTGGTACCAAATTAGACCACATCTGAAAAGTTTTATTTTTGACCCAAAATCGCCTAAGTCCTACCTCACCCCACCACTCTACAGCCGCTTTGAGTACGTATGCAGTTCTATAACAAAAGTTGGTCAGCTCACTTAGGGTTTTCATTTGGCACCAAACTTGACCACTTTAAAAAATTTCATTTTGGAACGCCAGCCGACCGGCCGATCGACCTGACCCCTCAGACGGTCAAGTGGACTCAGCCCAGCTAAATGGGTGCGTTGTATAGCAAAACGGATACCGGGACCGTGCTCAGCGCACGGTTTTCATATATATAAACAAATTTTGAGAGGCTAAGTAAAGCCTACTATGGACATCCCGGAAGCGGGTTCCGACCTGACCCTCCAGACGGTCAAGTGGAACCAGCATAGCAACTTGGGTCAGTCGGGCAGCAAAACTGATAGTGGGAATCGATTCTCCGTCCCCAAAACCTCTGCATGCTAAATTTGAGTCCCTCATGTAGCAAAATAAGCCGAAGTTCAAAGCTGGACCCCAAGTTGACCAACTTTGGTTGGCCAGTAACAAAAAATCAGTCACACAGACGCCTTTGAAAACGAAAATCATATAGCGCAGTCTGACTTTACCAAGGCGCCCTTGAAGCATACTTTTTGACCATTTTAGCGTTTTGGCCGACGTTGGCCTCCAGCCAAAAATTTTTCCGGCTCCGGGAGGCAAAAAACTAGCCTATCGGCTTATTTTTCTTGCGTGGTTTTCATAGACAAAAAGTTTTTTATCTGTGGTTATTAAAACTACAAAACCCGTTTATGAGACGTCAAAGCGGAGAACCGGCAAAACATCTTTCGTAAGCCATATTTGGGACAAGTTTTAACGGGTAGAGGTGCTGGGATGAAACTTCCCGCACATACTAAACTCGACACGTACAATTTTGTGCGCACACAATCTGCGCAGCCTTGTTTTACACTGGCATTCAACCATCTTCACTCATAGCGACCCCTATGATAACTGGGTAACAGTGAACAAGCTCAGAACAGAATGTTCGCCCAGCCCTGATTATACGCATAGTGATAAAGAAAAATTCAGCCAAGCTATATACCGAAAATGATACAACCGTCTACTTTCATCAGTCAGAATCGTATTAGTCAGAATTTCATTAGTCAGAATTTTGTTAGTTAGAATTTCATTAGTCAGAATTTAAATTTTGAAATAATATAAGTTCAACTTTCATTTGTCAGAATTTTATAAGTCAGAATTTCATTAGTCAGAATTTCATTAGTCAGAATTTCGTAAGTCAGAATTTAATTTTTCTTGTTTCTTCAAAAATTTGCACGTTGCTGCACGGCTTTCCCGATAAAGTAGGTGAGAGTAGTTTTAGAGCAGAGCTAAAATCAACTCTTTTGTAGCTCTTAACTCTTGCCCAAAAGACCATTGATGATTAGCGCCATACCAAGAGTACATAATCCAACAGTTATTACGTACCTACTATTCGCCATTCTGATTCATTTAGAATTCAAACCAAACAGCCTATCGTCATTTCCTGTCTGTAAAATGTAGGAAGATGTACGCGGAACCAATCCAGTTGCTGGGGAACCCTTTTGAAAAGAAATTTTTGATCATTGATGGTGGTAGAGCCAAGACACATTTTATATCATTTTATAAAATTAGCATCAAGATCAGCCATCTTGTTACCTTGCGCCAGGAAGAACTGTGCTTTTCTGCAAAATTCTGACAAACGAAATTCTGACTAATGAAATTCTGACTTATGAAATTCTGACAAATGAAAGTTCAACTTATATTATATATTTCAAAAACCTAAATTCTGACTAATGAAAGTTTGAAAAGTTAGTTTCTGAATAATGAAATTCTGACATATTAAATTCTGACTACTGAAGATAAACCGATACAACCAGCGGAGAGACCATTTATGCGTGGAAGCAAGTATTATAGCCAGCTTACACATTTCACACACTGCTACTATTCACTGTTGTGGATAGTGCACAACTTCACCTACAGGCGGCTCGACTTGCAGAAATTAACTTCCCAAAACTAGAACCTGAAAGAATAGTTGGTTTAGGCTTATTAAAACAGTTACAAAAAGGATACATGTCCTTCATCCTGTCAACCGTAGGAGCTCGTATGATATCTTGGATGTTGATAATCTAAAAAACAAAAATGAATCAAAAAGGAAGCATGGTTTTGCAAACGTCGACTTGTGCCATTTAACGTGTGCCAAGAGTCTTCGTAAGAGAAAAGTATTGATTCCGAACTAATATTTTGGGGGAGAGGCTCAAAGTTGCCCCCAATCGACTGGGGGGGTCACCAAAAATGGGGGGCATATTTTAGAAGACAAAGTTAGCGGATGTTTTTATTTTTTGTGTAAAAACTTCCAAACATTGACTAATTTTAAGCGTTTTTAGAGAAAATTCGAAAATTTCGAAAAAAATCCGGCGACACCAGAAAGTTTTGAAAATATGGGGTAAAACGGTGAAATTTGCCAATTTTTTTGAGTCACTGGAGCAGGTCGTATATATATACGGTAGGTTTCAGATATAAGTTAACCTCTGAAATCGTTCTTAAGCACAGCTTAAGAGCTTTTAAGAAATTTCACCACCTGTCCATAGGACAATTTGCGTCTTTAAAGAAGTGCTTAAGAAATTATTTTCTTAGGAACTTCTTTACAGGTTAACTTATATTTGAAGTCTACTGTATATATAATAATTGATGGGGTCTCCTGCAATGGGGGAGAGGCCGCCGAGTGGGGCTTATATGCCCAGGCGCGTAGCCAGGCGGGGAGGGGGCATATGCCCCCCGAAATCAGATTGCCCCCTGGAAATATCTGCCATCAGGAAGTATTTATGTATGACGCAGACAGCAGCTATATGGCGTTGAGCCTGAGAATTGATGAAAATTAAGACAATTTAGAACTAAAACAATAGTCAATGTAGAAAAGGTCGCGTAGCTACATTAAGCATTCATCATTCTAGCACATGTGACTTTCTTGGCTCTACGAATGCGAATTAGAGGATATGCAAAAGCAAAATAAGTCCAGGACAGAAATATCTCCAAGGGAAACCGTTGGAAACCGTTACCTTACCTTACAGACAGGTTTTTTAAGTCGTCTGTTTTAATAATAATTACGGCATATTACGAATGCACCTGCTCAGTTTTAGACATTGTACGATCTGCAGTAGAATTTATGCATATACCGTTACACGCATCTCCAAACCATTTTTCAGCGATATGTATACAAGAATAAAAATGCTCCGATGGAGCATGAAAAATGCAATATGGGTGACACTGGGTTTTAAGCGGACAGAGGACTAGGTTTTAAAACGTTAATATGGGAGTGGCAGGTTGTAAATACCAGGAGGACTAGGTTAAAAGCGCACTAATATGGACCAGCTTCGCTGAACAACCCATATTCGCGGAAACTGTCCGGACTGATGCAGGTGGCAGTTCTTCAGTAACAGTTTACCAATTTGTGAGCATAGCTCTGCGTCTGCAACAGTTGTATTCGTAATACTTAATAATTACATAATTAATACAACTTACAACCCAACTTAATTGAATTAATTTAATTAATGCATATAATCCAACACTTAATACCACATATGCAGTAAAAATTGGCGTCACAAATCCCGCTCTGGCAGTTCAGTGTAAAGCGCTTGAAGTATATAAAGCATAATATTTCAAAATCTGCAAGCTCGCCTGGAAAGCTGACGAATTTAGAACTTAAGACAACAATGGTCAAATGCGGAGTGGAGCATGCGTACCCGCGAATATGGGTTGTTCAGCGAAGCTGGTCCATATTAGTGCGCTTTTAACCTAGTCCTCCTGGTATTTACTACCTGCCCCTCCCATATTAACCTTTTAAAACCTAGTCCTCTGTCCGCTTAAAACCCAGTGTTACCCATATTGCATTTTTCATGCTCCATCGGAGCATTTTTATTCTTGTCCTATTTCATTTTTAAGGTTCTCAGTAAACCTTAAGCAAAATGCTAAAGCTTTGTGAAATAAACTTTAAAAAATTCCCCCAATAGCAATACGTAACAGTCAACCAAGCCATAGAACAAAGCTTGAAAATCTTGATTTTGATTTGATTTTCTTGATTTTGGCAGAGAAAAACCCTCATCTACTACAAATAAGAATATTTTAGAAAGTTGCAGAAAGTTATCTGTAGTTTGTTATAAGCCATATGCTGTACTTCCGCAGCACTCTACTGCAGCGCAACCAGACGCAGGCGTCACTGCCAAAGTAGTAGACTTATTCGGCATGATTTGTAATGCTATTCTGCACTTGTCTGCAGAATTTCAGACAATTGCAACTTTTGTG
>JASAND010019401.1:0-10607 GCA_030248195.1 Trissonchulus latispiculum | reverse complement strand
TGTACTTCGTTCAGTTACGTATTGCTTATTGGCAAGCTTTGTCCATGTTAGCACAAGCAATTAACAAGCACCATTATCACAAAAGCCAGTAGTGCAGTAAAACAACATTCACGTACCGGACATTGTGTAAGTTTTTCCCGAATTGGTGACACCATAGGTAAAGAGGAGACAGTTCTCTCCGGCGAAGACGGACTGGACATGGTCCGCAGCCGTGGCCGCGTAGAACTGGCGCTGGTCCACGGACGCCCCGAAGATGGAGGAGAAGCGGAAGGCGGTCCGGACGCCGCCCTCTCGCGACCGGGCCGTCTGAGACTCCGCCGGCGCCTCACACTCAACCACACGACAACTCTTCATACAAATTGCATTCTGCAATAAATAATGTAATCTACAGTAAGTACATAATGGTGGATGAAAATATAATGAATATATATATATATGTATATGTATATATATGTATGTAGTATATATGTATTATGTAGGGGCGCGATAGAGCCCCTACATAATATGGGTTTAAAAAACGTACACGGCCTCTGGAGACAAGTGTTGGCCTGGTGCCCCAGCTAATTAGAGGTTCGGGAGGGGTAAAAAGGTTACCATCGTAAAGTACTCGAGTACTACTACAAGTATCACCATACTTTTGCTTCGAATTCGAAACTTCAATTTTTTGCACTAGGCTATAGTTACCGTGCGTTTGTTTTTTTCTCGGTTAATAACGATAATAACGATAATTGGAAGTGCATTTTCTAGTGAAGTGTTGGAACGATGTGGGCATTTTGGTCCAATGTTACTACCTAAAAACATGCCATGCTACCTAAAAACGAAGGTTATTTTGGCACTCGGCCAACTTTGGCTCTGTGCCTAGGCCCCAAAGTCAGACTTCGCTATTTTGGCACTTCGGTTGAGATCGACTTTTTCCACAGGCTAGCAGCTAGATTGGTTTGGTTTCTTTTATTTAAATATTTCGGACACTATGCACACAAAGTAAGGAGGGGGATTTTTCAATTTCGAGCTGTAGCTTTCAGGAGATGAGCACAAACTTTGCCTTTTTCACCTGTTTTGACGAGAAGTTTCAGTCCCACTTTCACTATAAATGGCCTAAAAGTTATTAAAAATAGCGTTTTTCGGCCTTGGGGTGGTACCCATATAAAGTAAATCGGGGTCCCTGAAAACGATGAGCATACTGCCGATACCGCCCGAAGTGACCACTGGTCAGCATGGCTCCCGTGGTTCCTCGCCCAGGGTCAAAGTAGGGAAAACTCACTATAAACAGCATTTTTCGGGGTTTTAGTTGGGGGCACATATAGTAAATCGACTACGCTCGTTTCAATGGACATATTGCCGAAATCGAGGGAAGTGACCAGTGGTCACTACGGTCTATGAGGCCTATTGACCACTGGTCAAACCCCTAAAACAGCGTTTTTCGGCCCTCTGGTACCCATACAGTAAACCCGTGTCGCTGAACACGATGGGCACACTGTCGAAGTTTTTGGCGAGGCGAAAAGGTTTTCTCCTTATATACCACCCACAAACAGGTTGCAGCGGCCGAGGCACTTATATTTATATAATCACTTCTCTGCTCCACCTACGGCGCTGTTCAGCTCCTTGTATCCATTGCCGCATTGCTGGAAAGGGATCCTTTAAAATGACAGAAGGACAAGTAATAAAAATGCTCCGCTGGAGCATGAAAAAGTAATATGGGTGATGGTGAGGTTGTAAAATCAACAGAGGACTAGTCTAAAAAATGCTTAATATGGGGGCTAGGTTCAAAAAAACAAGAGGACTAGGTTGTGGGCGAATTAATATGGGCACAGCTTCGCCGAGCAACCCATTTCGCGGGCTTTCACGCTTCGCCATGGCGGTTGCCATATACAAAGCCATTATTGTCAGTCAATAATAACAATTCCAGCAGTTAAACAATCGCTGCAAGTTGCTTGCTTCTATATATGTAAACTATATAGTAATTTGGTTCTGCTGGACTACGGCAAGCAACTGGAAAGAACCAAGGCTATGATTGTAACGCTAACGGTTCAATAGAAACAGAAGATCGTCGGAAAGAGTCCTGAAATTATGGTTGAAATATAGACTTTTCTTATAAATGGTTAAAATGCAAAGTAAATATTAAGAGTTTATCGAAAGAAATGTTTGCTTCCACTAAAACTCGTTTATCATAGTTGTATATTATTTATGCACCGAAACTAAAACTGAACACTGGTATATGTATATATATATATATATATATATATATATATATATATATACGTATATATATACATATGTAATACGTATGTATATAACTTTTTCAGTCCGCGAATATGGGTTGCTCGGCGAAGCTGTGCCCATATTAATTCGCCCACAACCTAGTCCTCTTCTTTTTTTGAACCTAGCCCCCATATTAAGCATTTTTAAGACTAGTCCTCTCTTGATTTTACAACCTCACCATCACCCATATTACTTTTTCATGCTCCAGAGGAGCATTTTTATTACTTGTCATGGCGGAGCTCGGAGAGCCCCTCCATAATATGAGCTATAAAGGCACTTTGCGGATTTGGAAAAGTGCTAATTAGGCATAACTAATTAACGGGAAGGAATTAAGAGCTAATATTTACATTTTTGAAATCTCCAGGCCAAGAGCTTTCGAATGATACCAAACTTGCCCGGAAAAAATGAACTTTGAAAAAATCGACTTTCTCTTACGGGTTTGAAAGTGGGGTTTTTTCTCTGTATTCAGCATGATTTTTTCCAATTTTGTGTTAACTCGATTTTTCGAACGGCCCATAGGAAAAATTTTTCTATACTATTTTTTGATTATCTAGGCAATGGTACTTAGCAAGTTTATGTTTTTTTCGAATTTCGATTTGGTTCGATTTTTATAGATGGTCAAAAATGGGAAAAATAGCGTTTTTGGACACCTTCAAGCTGAAAAATTTCTAAGTCCGAAAATTTGAAAATAGTCTAAAAACGGGCAAAAACAGCGTTTTTCGGCCTCGGGGTGGTAAACTACAGTAAATCGGGGTCGCTGAACACGATAAGCATATCGCCGAAGCCGACGGATGTGACCCTCGGGCTGCATGGCGCCCGTGGTTCCTCGCCCAGGGTCAAAGTTGGGAAAAGTCCCTAAAAACGGCTATTTTTGGTCTTTTGGTGGTGCCTATATATAGTAAATCGGGGTCGCTGAACACGATGAGCATATCGCCGAAACCGACGGATGTGACCCTCGGGCTGCATGGCGCCCGTGGTTCCTCGCCCAGGGTCAAAGCTGGGAAAAGTCCCTAAAAACGGCTATTTTTGGTCTTTTGGTGGTGCCTATATATAGTAAATCGGGGTCGCTGAACACGATGAGCATATCGCCGAAACCGACGGATGTGACCCTCATGCTGCATGGCGCCCGTGGTTCCTCGCCCAGGGTCAAACTTGGGAAAAGTCTCCAAAAACAGCTATTTACGGCGTTTTGGTTGGGGGCATATATAATAAATCGACTATGCTCGTTTCAATGGGCATATTCTCGAAACCGACGGAAGTGACCACTGGTCACTACGGTCTAGGTGGGCTATTGACCACTGGTCAAACCCCCTAAAACAGCGTTTTTCAGCGTTTTGGTTGGGGGCATATATAGTAAATCGACTATGCTCGTTTCAATGGGCATATTTCCGAAACCGACGGAAGTGACCACTGGTCTAGGTGGCCTATTGACCACTGGTCAAACCCCCTAAAACTTCGTTTTTCGGCGTTTTGGTTGGGGGCATATATAGTAAAACGACTACGCTCGTTTCAATGGGCGTACTGTCGAAACCGACGGAAGTGACCACTGGTCACGACAGCCTACAGGGCCTATTGACCACTGGTCAAACCCCCTAAAACAGCGTTTTTCGGCGTTTTGGTTGGAGGCCTATAGAGTAAATCGACTATGCTCGTTTCAATGGGCATATTTTCGAAACCGACGGAAGTGACCACTGGTCTAGGTGGCCTATTGACCACTAGTCAAACCCCATAAAACTTCGTTTTTCGGCGTTTTGGTTGGGGGCATATATAGTAAATCGACTACGCTCGTTTCAATGGGCGTATTGTCGAAACCGACCACTGGTCACTACGGTCTAGGTGGCCTATTGACCACTGGTCAAACCCCCTGGAACAGCGTTTTTCGGCGGTATGGTTGGGGGCATATACAATAAATCGACTGTACTCGTTTCAATGGAAAGGACGCATACTCTTGCGAACCCTACGCTACCAAAAATTGGATTAGGACAAGTAGGAAAAATGCTCCTTGCAGTCGCATGAAAAAGTTAATATGAGCTATTATGGCCAACATTTAAACGTGCTAAGGACAAGATTTAAAATGTTTAATATGAGCCAACATCTAAATAAGTAGAGGACAAGATGTAAACGTCTAACATGAGCCGCTACGTTTCTCTTGGGCTCATATTGACGCAAATGAAATGGCTAATATATTTTGTATATACAAAGGCTTTCTTCAGATAGTCAAAAGGTTACAATGGTTTGCATATGCAAGGATGGAATCTCACTAGGTAAGTATATATCGTTTGTGACAGTTCTAATTTTTATTGCCTTATTCTGGTTTATATTGGTTGCTTTTGTTAATAATTTATATACATGTACATACGTATAGTAAGAACAAACAAATGTTTTGAAGCGAAGTTGAAAAATCAGGCAATTCTGATTTTTGCTTAAAACGTATGCGCCACTACTAATATTCAGTCTTTTCTGGCTAGGTTTAACAATGTCTGTTTAGAGGACACGTACCACAGGCGTAACCAAAGTGAGCGTCAATATGAGCCCAAGAGAAACGTAGCGGCTCATGTTAAACGTTTACATCTTGTCCTCTACTTATTTAGATGTTGGCTCATATTAAACATTTTAAATCTTGTCCTTAGCACGTTTAAATGTTGGCCATAATAGCTCATATTAACTTTTTCATGCGACTGCAAGGAGCATTTTTCCTACTTGTGTATATATATATATGTACGTAGCTGGGTTTACTTTACTGGGGGACGCCCCCCCTTTTCGACCCCCCCCCCACTTTTTGGGCGCCCCCCCAAAGGTGCCCAGAAAATGCCAAATTTTAAAGATTTTTTGTCAAAATTTTCAAAAAGTTTTAGACTTCGCCGTCTGTTTGGCACTCAAACTCAATTTTTGAACACATTTTAGCATAGTTATGGCATATATGTAGAAAACGAGCTATTTAGCTATTTTTTACTGTATTTCTGGAATTTTTAGACCATGTTATTCACCCCCCCCCCTTAGTGGGGGCCGCTCCACTTTTTTCAACTAAAACAAGAAACAAAAATGCTCCTCTGGAGCATGAAAAAGTAATATGGGTGATGGTTAGGTTGTAAAATCAACAGAGGACTAGTCTAAAAAATGCTTAATATGGGGGCTAGGTTCAAAAAAAGAAGAGGACTAGGCTGTGAGCGAATTAATATGGGCACAGCTTCGCCGAACAACCCATATCTGCAGTTTATAAATGCAAATCATTATGCATATCCACAATGCATTTAGTTTATAGTGCATAAATTATCTACTGCTATGCATTCGAGCTTTAATGGAACTTTCATATTAGCAAACGTTTCTTTCAAGAAAAAAGCTCTATTCTAACCAGAGCATTTTATTCAATTTTACAGCAATTTTACATTTCAACAATAATTTTAGGATTCTGACTATTTCCTCCCTGCTTGAACTAATAGCTTTAGCACCATATTCTTAGATCTGTTCTCGTTGCTTGCCGCAGTTCAACACGATCAAACAATGATAATTACGTATATATTCCTAGCTAGTCTAACACTGTATGCAAACAACATTCAATGAGTATTCAACTCCTTAAATTTCTTATTATTAACTGATATTGATACCTCTGTACGCGACAAAAGCTAAGACGAAGCGTGAAATCCCGCGAATATGGGTTGTTCGGCGAAGCTGTGCCCATATTAATTCGCTCACAGCCTAGTCCTCTTCTATTTTTGAACCTAGCCCCATATTAAGCATTTTAAAGACTAGTCCTCTCTTGATTTTACAACCTAACCATCACCCATATTACTTTTTCATGCTCCAGAGGAGCATTTTAGTTTCTTGTCCTTCTGTCATTTTAAAGGATCCCTTTCCAGCAATGCACTAATTGATATAAGGAGCTTAAACTGTGCCCTAGGCCAGGACAAAAAGTGATTGTATTATATACGTATATATATAAATTGGGGATGGGCGAGGAAAAAAAAGGACTGGAAAAAAGGTTTTTTTCGTTTTTTTCCATTTTTTTCCGACGGGGTGGAAAAAATGGAAAATATTCCTAATGTTATTTTGACGCTTTTTACATGGAAATATAATGTTTTATGAACTTTTCGGACGATTTTGCACTATTTGCAACCTTTTTCGAGGGGAATAATAGGTGGGGGTATGTTAAATCTGACAAAATAGCATTTCGGTTTTTTCGAAGCATCGGAAAAAAGTGGAAAAATATTCGGGACATGTTCTGAAAGTTAATTTATGATATGAGAATATAAGGAAACTATCAAAAATAGTGTTTACTGATGTAATAAGGTGATATTAATGAACATGGGCTAATTTTAGAAATTAATATTTTTGCTGTTGAAGGTTGTATGATTGAGTACCTTCTAGGTAGAGTTAATAATTCCATGCTTAACAGTGCCGTGTTCAACCAAAAACTGTTTAAAACGTCTGGACTTGTTTACTTTACGAAGCCTGTTACCTGCGAAAACCGTAGACAAGGTCTAGTAGAACCGCCCAGGTGTATAGAACTCGCCTGCAGTTTGCTTTAAAGTATCGTTTGCTAAAAATATTTGATTCCTGTACTCAAAACTAGAACCTTTGTAAGCGCTTGTGTAGTTGCATTAACTGTGTGGGGCTATTAAATATGGTAAAAACTGCTTATATGCGTGCAGAAACATGAGATAGCGGAACTTTTAACACATTGGCTAATTTTGGGGTGACCGGAAAAAAGGAAAAATATGGAAAAAACCGGAAAAAAGGGTTTATTCCGGTAATCTTTTTTTCGGAAAAAACCAACATAAACATAACACACAATATACACACCATTGAATTCCCACCTCCGCTCGAAGTGTCACTGCAACCACTTTTTAATGACAAATGATTATAAATTATAAATTAACCAAATTGACCCCTTTTGGAGACTTTCATTTTTGACCCCCAGCGGACCCACTGGGGGTGGGGCCCCACCCACAGGTCGATGGGGCCAATTTTTGTGGGTGGTATAATGACGAAAGTTGTTTGTCTCATCAAGGGCTTTCATTTGATACCAAACTTGCCCATTTTTGAAGACTTTCATTTTTGACCCACACCAGACCCACTGTGGGTGGGGAGCCCACCCACAGCACGGTGGGGCCACTTTTTGTGGGTGGCATAATGACAAAAATTGTTTGTCTCGCCAAAGGCTTTCATTTGATACCAAAATTGACCACTTTTGAAGACTCAACTTTGACCCCCACAGGACCCGCGTCCCGCGGCCATTGCGCATCAGAGGTCCAATCCACCGACGTCTGCAGTATGCTCACCGTTTTCAGCGACCCCGATTTACTATATACCGGGACCACCCCGAGGCCGAAAAACGCCATTTTTAGTGTCTAGACCATTTCTAGTAAAAGTAGGACTTGAAAGTTTTCGCCCAAACAGGCCAAAAAATGCAAAGTTTGGGCCCATCTCCTGAAAGCTAGGGAGCAAAATTAAAAAACTCCTCCTCGTTACTTTACGTACCCCTACTGGTAGTTTTCAACAAAAGATACTAGACCTCTCCAGCTTCTACCCAATTCTAGAAAAGTGTGACCAAAATTTGCGAAAAATAGCGAAAGTCCGACTTTGGGACCTTGGCACAGAGCCAAAATTGGCCAGGTGCCAAAATGACCAAAAAAGGTAGCATGGGGGATCCTGTCTACCAACATATAATAGTAGTATGGTGCCAAAATGCCCACATCGTTCCAACACTTAGCCGTAAAATGCATTTCCAATAAGCGTTATTCACCGAGAAAGAAACAAACGCACGGTAACCGCCTAGTGCAAAAATTCGAAGTTTCGAATTCGAACCAAACGTATGGTGGTACTTGCAGTACTACTCGAGTTGTTTACGATGGTAACCTTTTTACCACTCCCGGACCTCTAATTAGCTGGCACCAGGCCAACACGGTCTCCAGGGGGCCGCGCAGACGCCTTTACACCCATATTATGTAGTGTATAAACCCAGTGTAGTGGTTATGCTGCAGGGCTAGCTGAGGAGCCTTTATTTGGGGCCAACTGTAATCTTCAAAATCCGAAGTGAGGCATCCGACCCTGCTTAGAATGAATTAGCAAAAGACTAGGATGTGTACTAGCACTGGATATCCACTTATGTACAGTCCAAACAAGATACTGAAAAATTAAAATCATTTTGATCAAAAATGTCACTTTTTAAGATGGTGATTCCCTTTTGGAGACATCAACTTTGAACAGCTATTACTCATTCACTACTTGCGAGTTCAGAGGCGGTCTTTATATCAAAGCTGAACATTGAGCTGAGGGTGTTAGAACTCTAAAAGAACTTATTTTGGAAAGTTTCATTAAATTTAATCTTGATTATTTGGGCCGTCAACCAACAATACGTGTAGAAAAGGAATCACCACCTCAACGTTCTCTGGCAATAGTTTTCAAAACAAAGTTGTAACTTGGCTGAACGATGGCAGAGTGCACCGAATCGAAATAGAAATTTTCACTAGAATAATAGAAAAATATTGAAATTTTCACGGTGAAATCAAAACTTTCCTTGAACTTAAGTTTAAAACAAGGAGGATAAATAACCGAATATTCGCTAAAACAAATGGATCGGCGGATATCCGGTGCCTATTCTATTACAACGACGACGATCCTTAGATTTTACACACATTATAAAGTTTGTAAGTCACGTAAAGAGCAGCAAGTACGTATACGGTACCTGATCTTCTCCAGCATCCACTTCTTCTCGAGTATAGGGTCGAATCCGGAGATAGACCTTGATTCGCTCCCCCTGATCCGGGTCTGCCGCCTCTCCGCCCCCGGTCGCCCCACCACTCTCGCTCTCCCCGTCCAAGTCCAACTCCCCCTCCTCCTCCTCGAACTCCGCCTCGTTCAGTCGGTGAATCAAATCCTGACGAGTGTGCTGAACCTACAACAACAACAAACAATAGGTTATCCCAGATGAAGACTTCCCAAACAACATGACATTGGAAAGGAATGAAACTAACAACTTCATGGATTGGGGGAACGCCAATGTAGTCACATTTTGGACACACCAGAACTGCCAATGACAAAATTTTTCAACGTCTGGAAACAACCCTGCAGGGCTCCGGGCTATAAAACGTTTCCAGTGGAGACTGGCCCCCTCCACGAATTCTGAAGTCCGATGCTAGTGAATAAAAGGATATATACAATTTTGTAGCTAAAAATGCAAGACTAACTTAGTACGGAAGACTGGGTAATATATAGTATAAACGGCAGAAATAAAACAATAGCTTGGGAAAATGTCACATTTAGCCAGTGACCTGGACTTTCTCAAAGGCCAAAAAAGTGGGGTGGAAGTGGGGGCTAAGTCCCCCACTTGTGGGCGAAGACTAAAAGTAGGAGATAAAAAGGGCTAAAAACGCTAAAAACAGGGTAAAGAATTGCGCGTTTCCTACGTATAATTACTGCTACAACTAAGCTAAAATTCTCAAAAATCAAGTTTTAGTACCAAATTTTGGAACAGAAAATCTTGAAATTTCGACCAAAAATCCTTAAAATTTGGCATCTTCGGGGTAGTTCAGAGTGAATGGGGGAAGCCCAAAAAAGTGTGGGCGACCCCAAACAAACGTGACATGGTATACATATATACGAACGACATACGTTATCTGTACACTGACTGACCTGAGCGGCAAGACTGGCATTTAGGGATCGATATCTGTCCAGATCGCCCTGAGTGACCCCTTCAGGCCCGATGGCGTAGCTGGGACGATTGGACTCCAGACCCGCCATGGGACCGCCGCCGCAGGACGCCCCTTCTCCCACTCCATTCTCTGTCATCCTCAAATCGGCGTATATATACAAATCCAAACGCAAACTCACTCTTCAACAAAATCAATCAACTCTATAATACCTAAATATAAACGATTAGGGATATATACACCGGGGCCTGAAATCGGCTAAATTTTTAGAAGCTTGCTAAAAAAGCGTTATTTCCAACTAAAAAATCGACAATATTTCTTCATTTGTGCTCATTTATTCGAAAAAACTTGGATTTTTTGCAAAATTTCAAAATTTTGAGGGTGGGGTCTGGCAAATTTGGGTGGGTGGGGTCTGGGATTTGGCCATTTGGGGGGGGGGGTGGGGTCTGCATCCAAAATTTCGAGGGTGGGGTCGGCACTTTTCCATTTGGGGGGAGGGGTCCCCCCCACCCCCCAGATACACCTATGGAGGGCGCCCCCCCCCGAAATTGACCTTCCCCCCCAAAAATGCCTTCCCCCCGAAATCGCCCGACTACCCCCCCCCAACTGGGCATTTTTAGGGTAAATTTTGCAAAATTTTTCAAAAAAGTCCAAATTTTTGGTTTAACAACGTGTTTATTATCGAGAGAAATACACGTT